>JAHXMU010000047.1:1941536-1987556 GCA_019455685.1 Philornis downsi | reverse complement strand
GGACGGACGGGCGGACAAGCAAGACGCCAGTCACAACGTGTACAAAATGAGCAATGCGAGTAACTTCGTTGTGAGCATTAAAGAGATTTTTAAGTCAGCTCTGAGAGCAAAGCCACGACTGCTTATGTTTATCATACAGTGGCGGTAAAAGGCATATGGATACAATGAATTTTTATTTGCAAAAATGTTTGCAATCTACGCTAGTATAGTGGAGTGCAATGGTTGAATGAAGAAGAACTGAGATAGTGGATTAATATGAACTCATTTGTATGAACTTTACATGTCATGAATGGTACAGGGTAGAACTCCTTTCACTCAATGGCTTTAAGCACATCCCATTTTGCACTATTTGAAGTCGGTCTCTTGTTTAATAGCGGTGAAGTTAATACTGCAAATAATATAATTAATGTATAAAATATAAATAATATATAGGTATAAATGATACACACACTGTAATATATTTAATATTTGCGTGGTGCGTGGTTATCTTATCGGTTTTCAAATTGTACTAAGCATTATAATGCCACACAATTGGCAAATATTTGAATAATATTACGAGCAGTATACGGTTTAGGGACTAACTAAATTGAAATTAAATTTCGAAAAATCGGTCAGTTTGTTTGGGAGGAACTAGAAGGGATGTGCCTGTGCCCACCGTTTTTATTTTTAGAACTTAGTCCACCAAACGCATTAAATGTGCCGAACTGAGTGCATCAGCACAAAATATATTATTATATATTGCTAAATCAGTTATTTGTATGGGAGGTATGAGAAGGGCCATAGTTACTATGTCGATTTTTCTTAAATTGTACAGATATTTATAATTATAACAATAGATAAAAAATAGACTAGTGTAGCCTATTAGATAGAGATTACAGAGGAAAGATTGAATTCCAGGAAATTCTTAAATTTTTCTGGGAGGTACCAGAAGGGGCGCGGCTATACCTTCTATTTTCATTTGCAAAGCTAAGTTTATTAAACGCATATCGTCTGCTAAATTTGCCTGCATTCAGTGTAACTGCTTGGAAGATATAAAACTTAGAATAAATGGGTTAAATCGGTTGTTTGCATGGGAGGTACGTATCAGAAGGTGAGTGTTTTTTTTCGCGAATTTTTTACAAATTTTGCAGGAAAAAATAGGTGCTGCAATTTATAGAAAACATTGTATTTCGGAAAATCGACCAGTTTGTACGGGAGATACTAAAAGTGGCATGGCAATGTGTTTCAACACTGCCTTCAGAAAACTTTAATGTATAAAAAATTTTACTAAACTATATAGTTAGTTAGGTTACGTTAGGAACCTAAGAATATATGGGTTAAATAGGTCATTTATATGAGAAGTACCGGAAGAGTTAACCGGTCGATTTTCTCAATATTTACCAAAAATTACATAAGAAAATAACGAAAAAAAAACTCAGGTTGCTGCAATCTACACGTTACGAATTACAAAAAAAAATTTATTTCGAAAAACCCGTCAATTTGAATGGGAGGTATCAGAAGAGGTTGATCCGTATAGCTCGTTTACAATCTCTCTCTGGCATATCTAGCAAAACACTATGCTGCGCCAAGTTTTAAGAAGTTTCATAAAGACTTGCGTCAGGTTTGATGTCTATCTGGCAGCCAGCAGAACGAACGAATATTCTCAATCGATTTAAAAGGTCATAAAATAAAAATACTTGGTACCTTCTTGCTTCTTCTTACCTCCTTCTTCCTTTCTTCTGTCACATTTTTGCGTTTTCATTCCTTCGGGTGAAGGTATAAAAACAGTAGCCAAATCATTGAAGATGCAGAAGTTTAAACCAGAGTTCACATTGGCTCACTCTTTAGTTCTCATCACTCTGAGAGCTAAAGGTGAGCATAATCGACTCACAAATGAAGATCCATGCTAGAAACCACATTTTAAGATCTTATGAACTCTGCTTCAGACTCGTTTGTGAAATTCGAACTGTAGCTCCAGGCAAGACCCATAATTAAAAAATGGACAGGAGCGGAAAGTTTGGCCTAACCGAAGTTTCTATACCCACTAGTACAAATTCCGGTTAACATAGCTTAATTTTCCAAAGAAATATATACTCGTATATGTTTGGAATTTGTAAATAACTGCGGAATTAAGGCGGTTCCATTAAATGGTGTATGAACTGGGACGATTATTCCCATATTTATCAATTTCTATTCGACCGGTTGTTACACTTGCAGTACGTAGGTTTGTTGACAATGTACCAACGAATTATCGTTATTTAAGTGGGCGTAGCGAAAACTCCCCCTTCTTCTACATAATTTATCAACTCTGCCCATTTTTGAATTGAAAAATTGTATTTTTTTTGCAATTTCCAATAAACACATACATTCAAAGGGCTCTCTTTTTAAAGATTATGTAAGATGCAACTGCTCTTTCCATACTGTTTGCTTATATTGTTTTCAATTGACGAATAAATGATAAAATCTTGGACGGTGGACAAAGAAACAAATTTAATGAAGTCTTCCCCTCCGAAATTATAAAGAAAAAAATGATTTTAAAAATGGTATCCTAAGTAGGACCGTGGCTACTACACGTCTGACAACTGCCAAATTATACTCAATTTAGTGCAATTGGATGACAGACATGAACCCAAATATAAAAAAACAAACTCTCTTGTACCCCTTGGGAGAGATATGACAGAGCTTCTCACATTCAGGGAGCTTACACGCAATCTATTTTTAGACTCACATTTACTAAACTTGTCGATTACTCGACTAACCTTCAGGTCAGACACAGCGAGTTGACCGCTGCATCTCAAATATTCACAGCTGGCTGTATCAGTAATTGAATCTGCGATCATGTGATCGATTGCTGCCTGTACTATCTATCGCGCCACGATCATTCACGACTGCATAAAATGATTTGTATTGCAATACGAATATAATATTGACGAATATTAAGCGAAAATTTAAATTTCGAAAAATCAATCAATTTTGTATCGGAGGTGTCAGAAGGGGTTTGCCAGTGCCGTCCGTTTTCTGTGTGTAAGCCAAATTTCACAGAATCCAATACAATTACTCGAAAGATATGAAGCTACGGACATATGGATTAAGTCTGGCAATTCCGCCGCAATTTCACTAACAGAAACGATATTTTCGGCAGTGCGTACATTGTGGTGATGTATAGGCCTGACCACATTTGTAACGATTCCAGTCTCTTCAAATTTCTTTATAATCTTGCTAGTTCTTTTCACGGTAGGTCGATTAAGACGACCATAATCACCCTGTAATTCACGAAAAGGGCCCACACTAGAATCACCACTTTTGTAGTAAAATTTAGCTATTTATACGCGTTTTTCGATTGCTAAACGATTCACATTGGTGAATGGCAAACATTAGACTAAATAAATAAGACTTCAGATGACACGTATTAACAAGCTGACAGTCTTGCCAGACCGGCGGTTTTCAAACCACTGAATGGATAACCCTGTACATTCACTCAAAGTTTTTTTTATGTTGATGCAGAAATCTCTACGTTCTCATAGAAAAATATTTTGAATAAAGTAAATATAACACAACAAAGAAGTAAACATATAATTTTCTAAAGTTTTCCGCCAAGGAGTTATACCTGATACCACTGATCTTTGCAACACCGGCCAATTTTTATACAACCTAAGAAGTGCGCCGATGCTTTTAATTTTGCAGAGTTTATTAAATCTTGATGCGTGCCAAATTATAATTATTATAATTTACATATATATAATTATAATAATATAGATATAATTATATAATGGAATTGAGAAAAAGAATTGCAATTGAATCTGTAGGTATATTGAATAAATTGGATATTTCTATGGGTGCTACCAGAAGTGGAAGAATTACTTGATCGATTTTTCATCAGTTTTAAAGAAAATTACAAATTTATACAGTGGCAAATTTGCAATAGCAGTACCTGAAAATTACTAAGGAAAAATTAGGAAATCGATCAATCTTTTTGGAAGCTATCAGAAAAGCGAATGCTTGGCATGTACGAATAATTACGAAATTAAAAATATACGATTTAAATTGGTCATTTGTGTAGGTGGTAGAAGGGGTGTGGTTATTAGGTCTTTTTTTTCAAATTCCGTCAAGCATTATTGACCAGTGCAATGAGAAATTGAAATTATTCCACTCTACGAATGAGAAGATGAGAGACTTTGCAAAAACGGTCAATTTGCATGGGAGGTACCAGAAGCGTTCGTCGCCCAAGCATAAAATTCCATCTTCAGGCAACTTTAGGCTTGACCTTTACAATTGTGATCTTTTAAAATTGTTACAAGAACCTTTTATTCGTTAATTGAAAGTAGTGTACGGTGGTATTGCGTAGATATTGAAAAGAACAATCACTATTCATATATCTTTTTAAGAGAGCACCCAAATTGTGGCTGTGGCTGTCTAAATATATAAAAGACGGAGAAACGATGATAGATCGATATCTAATGTATGGTAAAAGGCCGTCCTGCCACTCCCACTTATCTAGTAATGCTTCTCGACATAACATCCTCTACACTATGGTGCATAGATAGTTGAGTGAGCAAAATCGGTCCATTGATATACAAAATTTGGTTTCATTATTTGCATAATTGTAGACTATAGATATCAGAACTCAAAACTAAACTGTGAGCTTACACGCGTTCTATATCTAGACTCATTAAAAACGGGACCTACAGTTTAACGACGACTCCGCACGTCACAGTTTGAGAAGTATTTTTAGAATTTGTCGATTACTCGACTTCTCAAAGTTTTCGTCAGATACATCAAGATGACCGCCGCTCAAATAATGATAGGTAGTTGTGTACGGGGTTAAACCAGTGGTCATGCGAACGATGGTCGCGTGTATTAACCATTGAGCCACGGGCGGTCATTAAGTAATAAATAATAAAACGTTAAACAATATTAATATTCACCGGAAAACGTGTAAAGTCGTTACGTCATTAGAGAAGGACTATTTCGACACGCCCACTTGTATGCCTATGAGTTGATGCGTTGCAATTGGAACAAATTGGTGCAACAGGGAAAATTATATTCATTTACAAGTCAAAATATTTATGTATGCGACATGTTTAAGTAGTTTTATAAAGATTTACGGCAGTTATTGTGTCTACCAGCCAGCCAGCTGGATTCAGACGAAACCCAACGAGTCGATTTAAAAATTCCTGGAACACATTTGGTTAAAAAATTCTTGTTACTTTAGACGCTTTATGGTGGGTATAACTTCAGGTTACTTCAGGTGAAGCTATAAAAATGATGAATATCGGTAGTCTTTCGCTTGCGAATAGAACTCTATTAACCATATCTAATAACCGATTCTTTAGATTTCTATAAATAAAAAGAAAATAGATAACATTGAAGTTTAACAATATCACATATTCGAAAAATCATTGGAACAATCAGCAATTTATTATCAGCTTCTTAAAAATTCATTGTTTAATTGCTGTCATAACTCAATATAGTAGGTAATGTGATTACCAGTATTTTTTTCCACAATCAAGACTCAAATCATCAACTGCTCACATATCCAATGTTCGACACAAAAATCGGAAAAAACGGCAACAAATTGCCAAATTTGGCACCAGCAGAGATGAGAGACGGTGACACAACGTACTGTAATGTTACTGCTCTCTTTAGATGAGATAGCTAATTAAAAAATTGTTGGTTATTATTTCGAAATTTCAAATTGGCCTAGTTTAAATGTTTCACACAACACAACATTGCAGTTTAGTAACTTTTGCTAATGCATGAAACGGCTACCACAGCTTATGAACTATGAGGCACCGACTCTTTGAATTATGGCATTGAATTTATGTTGCATGCGTGCGTGCAATCGAACGGACAGGGACTTGAAAGCAACGCACACGTCCAACTTTTAACAATTCTATTCAATTTGAGTTATTACAGAGCAATATTATTAAATGGTTTTAAGTCGTACCAGCTCTGCGTGTGTTCTTGACAAAATGTCCATATATGTGAATAAATAAAATCAAATAAAACATGATTTTGGCATTACAGCTGGGCTGACGAATATACAATTGCATTGGAGTTTAAACACAAATTGATTCAGACAATTCTGAATATCCGTCCACTCACCCCATGGACGAGTGCTATAAAAAAAACAACAATTCGCTGTCGATGTGTGATAAGTGACTAAGAAAAATACGTTTGTATTATCAATATGTATGTACCTAAACATGTGTAATTACTTGTACAGTGAAGACGAAAATAAAAGCAGATCTGTTTATGAATTATGATTGTGATTCAATATATTTTGCTTCGACTCTATAATAATCCGTAACGGATGCACCGCAACACAATAAGAGATCTGTTTTATTCGTCATCGTCAGCTTAATCTTGTGTGGAAAATTAAGCTACCTCCCGCTTAGTTATGTGGCAAGACAGCATTTTGCCTAACTTTTTTTTTCTCGGTAAAAAGAATGTTGTCAGTGTTAATAATTTCACAAAATTGTTGATTTATTACATTGCTTCAACATTTTCGTCGATCATTTTGAATGAAATGAACAGGAAGATGTTTATGAAATGCAGATAATGAAACTGATAAAGCAAACAGTCCGTAAACGGCCAATAATGCATTAATTTATGAAAGACAGGTGCTATAAATATGGACGTCCCCAAGCTTATGTATCCACCACCCTGGATTCCCTTCCCATAGTGGCTTGACGAAAGCAGACTCATTATCAGACAAAGTGGGTCTGTTAAAAACATCTTCTTCCTACACAAAATTAACCATTCTTTGCACATTTTTCGGTGAAAATTCATTTTTTTTTTTTGTGTATTTTATGACAACCACAGCCACAGTTAATTTATGAGCCTTTCTGCTGTCTGTTAACTACGATAAATGATAAAATATATTTCAAAATTTTTTATGTTTATTCAAGCTTAAGACCGTTTGAAATTTTTGCGAAGCTTAATTCAAGAAAAGAAGTTTGATATTCTCATAATGTACAAAGCTTGGTACAATAACTTTGAACAGTTTATTCAGTCTTATGCAGCCGCAATTTTCAACTTAATGAGAATTCCTTCTTGATTACACAAACCCGAAAAATACCACAAGCATTTATTTATTATAAACTTTAGCAAAACTTATTTTTTTATTCGCGTCGACGTCATCATATGTACGTCATCACCTACTTTTTATATTTAGTTCAGTCTTAACTGTAGACATAAAGAAGTGAAGCCATGAAAAACGATTATTTTTCAGCCTTTACAAGGCTAAGCCTTTCTCTACTGGATCGATTTTGACCAATCTCGAATATAACGTATAAATATGGGATATATTTTTGGCAAATTTTAACTTCATAAACCAAGCTGTGTGGCCTCTACCTTGTTTTCAACAAACAAGTCATCGGGTAGGCTTAGGTCGACACTGATTTTTACAACAATTAGGAATACATACGTTTTGTGAAATGTCAAATGGGGATTACTAGCTGGCGCAAACGGAATGGCAAATGAATATACCCACCGTCTTGTGGGATTTAGTGTAAAAATTTAAAAAGCTTCCCAATTTCACATTCGGATTCATGGAGCGTCCCTTACAATGTGTCTAGCAATAGATGTCGATGCACACATTAAAGTAGTAACTTTAATGTTTAAACAGAAAACTTCGAATTAAGGAACATGAAAAAGGTCAAAACATGTGAACGGTTAACAACTTTTATAGACTGCTATTTTTCAATCACACCTGTTTGTCAATTTGCATTTACCGCCCGTCAGACGACTATGGACTGCCCGTAAAAATTGAGAGTTTTCAGAATTTTTATAAGAATTTTATCATTTATTCGTTAATTAAAATTGTTATATATATGTAGATATTGGAAATAACATCCCTATCTCCATCCATATCCAAATACATCTTTTCCAATTTGGTTGCCCAAAAACATAAAAATACACCTTTTCACAGAAGAAACAGGGATAGGTAAATAACTAATGCATGGTAAAAGGGCATTCTTGACACGCCCACTCACCTAAAGATGTGTCTCGATGAATCCATGCGTCACAATTGAAATAAATTGTTTCTGCAGGAAAATATTATAAATAATGATATATCGATCCAAAGCGGCATTGCCAGCTTTTTTTGCATTGGTTTCCAACACTGATAACAGAACCAGGTATGTTTTTATTTCATAACATATACATACGATAATACAGGGCGGGCCAAATAAGACCAACCAACGACCAAATAAGCCGTTGTTGGTGGTCTTGCGGTAGCAGTGCTTGCACAATTTGAATTTTGTATGGGTACATTTTAAAATCCAACTTTAAAATTCTACGCAATGTCGTTCTGGAAATGCCCAAATGGCTGGAATGACAGCGAGTTGAGACAGATGGATCATCTGCAACAGTCTGCCGCGCAGTTTCCACGTTGTCTTCAGTGCGAATATTTCGATGGGCACCTCGTCCAGGGCGGTCGGCCACTGAACCCAGTTCCTCAAAACGGCCGACCAAACTCCTAATCATGAAGGCTGTGGGAGCTGATCTGGAATTAAAATGTTGACGATATTTACGCTGCTTTAAAACAATTGATCGTTGACAAGAATAGAAAAACTCGATAATTTTAACGCGTAGTGTTGTACTGTAGGGTTCCATAATAAATTCCCAACAATTCAATTATAATCTACAAAAAAATAAAAATAAATACGTCAAAAAAAAAAAAGTTATTTGTGCTTAACGTTATTTATAACGTTATTTATACATTTATAAATTTACAAAATTATGTATTTTCGTATTACAATTTCTATTCACAAATTTACAAATCTATTATCAAAAAATGAGTTTTTACGACTTCTGTGCAGGAAACCATCATATATGTTAAGTTTCAAGCCGCCACGTTGTTTATAATTTTTTTTTTTTTTTGTTTTTGAGTCATCAAAAGTAATAGATCTCAGTGAATTTGTAAACATAAAAAAAATTTGGTAACCAATATGTAACTAAATATTTCCATTTCAAAGGTCTCAATCCAACCAAAATTATAGCTGAGCTATATTTTACACTGGGAAAGTCTACTCATTCGTTCACGACTGTAAAATATTGGGTTGCAGAGTTTAAACGAGGCCGTACGAGCTGATAAGACGAACACCGTAGTGGCTGCCTAATCGAGGTGTCCACGCCAAACACTGTTAAGAATATCCGCAAAATGGTATTGGATGATCGTGGGCTAAAGTAGTGTGTGCTGGCTGAAATGATAGATATTTCAAAAAGTGCTGTACGTCGTAATTGACCGGAGATTTGAAGATGAGAAAAATGTGCGCAAGATGGGTGCCGCGCTTGCTTTCAATGGAGCAAAAACAACGTCGTGGAGATGTTTCAGTAGAGTGTTTGGCGATGTTTCACCGCAATAAAGCCGAATTTTTACGTCGATTTATAACCATGGATGAGGCATGGATCCTCCACTTCACAACTAACACAAAAAAAATAGTCAAAGCAATGGACTGGAATGGGAGAGAAGGCGAAGACGATTCCATCTGTAGGCAAGGCCATGGCGTCTGTTTTTTGGGATGCGCACGGTTTTATTGTTATTGATTGTCTTCAGAAAGGCAAAACCCAGCAGCGACGAATATTATGCTAACTTATTGCAGCATTTAGGTGATGAAATTATGGGAAAACGGCTGCATTTGCCGAAAAAGACAATGCTCCAGTTCACAACCCTCTATTATCACGACTAGAATTAACGAATTGCTTTATCACGCATCTTATTTGCCAGATTTAGTTCCCTCGGAATATTTCCAAACTTAAAAAACTCTTTCGGTGATAAAAGATTTGCCATCAACGAAGAGGTGGAGTCTGCGGTTGATGGCTATTTTAAGCATTGAAGCTATTGAATATCGCCGGAAAAAGTGCATCGAGCAAAATTGAAAAATAAAGAAATTTGTTGACAACTTTTTGCATCTTCTTTGTTACGTCGGCTAGTCTTGGAAAATGAAAAGTGAACGTGAAAAATTTTCGACAATGAGCTCATTTCTTTGGAAGAACCAGATTTTTGAAATACTGTCAGAATTTGCTTTGTCAAATTGTTAGAGTGGTGCAGATGGTCAAGATAGCAGTTGCTATGGGTATAAGAACAAATGAACTCAGAAGACATTGTTGGGATGTAATACTAAATTTACATTAATATATTAAACAATAAATTACATTAACATGCATTAATATGCTTACGTTAAATAGCAAAGAAAACGCAAGACGGCCCCCTAACCAAACTAAGCATAAATAGCTCATATATAGTTATTCCAAGAGTAGTGTTAATAGATTATTGCAAAATATCGAACCATATGCGGCCCGCAATTCAAAACGTTTGTACCTCTCTGGTTTACACCATATTTGCATCATACATAAATATAAATTCGTACCCATAATAGAATATTACGCATAAAAGAGCTCTGCACAAATGAGACGTGATGTGTTTGCGTATTATTAAAATACGATATTGATTTCATGTGTTTACAGTGCCGTGACAAAATATTATGAACCATTAGCTAATTTTGTCAAACATTTTAACATTTCACAATTCTTTACAACTCAATGACATCCAACTGTAAATGTCACACAAGTAGACTTTTGCCCACAAACTTTACTATCGGGGACGTGAGGATTTTAAACATGCTTTTAGGCAATTTGAGTTCTAGTTTTGGAGATGTCTCGGAACAAAAATTTCAGTTGCAGGTCTTGCACATTATTCAGGCTGGCAATGATGTTAGTTATTTAAAATTAACAACTCTTTGTTTAGAAGCGATTTTTTCTATTTTGAAAAGAGTTCAGTTTATGTTATGACGAATTTCTGTTTAAAAATATATACAAAATTCTGAAATGTTTTAATTGTAAAATTAGAAACAAATGACTCATAAACTGCAAACAGCAAGATTTCAATGCGAAATTGTTATTCCTATATGTTGTATAGAAAGAAAACATGTGTTTATTCTTTTCAGTCATGTCTAAATATTTTGCTCGCGGTTAGAAAAAAAATGTTTCTGCTGTCGACAATACAGTTGCGAATGGAAATTTCAATTCACCTTCGAAATTATGATATGTTCCAATTTCGCTTATTGTAATATTTTGAGGGAAACAACATTTAAAAAGGCACCCATTGATTACCTTGCAAATCGGAATTTCAACCGAGAATGTTTGAGCCAATAAATCATAATTATTGGTTAACGATATCAGTGATTATTAGATCGAGACTTATTCTAATAAATATAGGATGGAGGGTACACTCATTTTGTTCCTCCGTTTGTAAGTAGAAATACTCACCTGACACCCCATAAATTATATACAGGGTAATTTTTTAATCGTAGTTTTTTTTTTAAATCGATTAAAGCACTCAAATTTGCATCATATTTCTTTTATTGGAATCCATAAATTGGTCTTTGCCATTTAATTTTTAAACATAATTTCATGCAAATGTTGTCCACGGCTCCGTCTCAAAATCTCTATTCGGAAGGTGCAATTTTTCGTCACTTTTTCGAGCATTTCGGCCTGTATTCCACGAATAACGCGTGTTATGTTGTCCTGTAAGGCTTCAATAGTGTTCGGCATGTCCACATAGACTACCGACTTGACATAACCCCGCAAGAAATAATCAAGAGGCGTTAAATCGTAAGATCTTGGGGGCCAACTCACAGGGCCAAATCGAGAGATAAGCTGCTCACCAAATTGTTCCACGAGCAGTGTGGCATGTTGCACCGTCCTGATGAAACCACATGTGAACCAAGTTCAATTTAGCCAATTGGTTGAGTAACACATGCCCAATCGCTGAGAACGACGACGAATTGACATTTCACGATCGTCCTTAACACTGGTCGCTACGACTGCAATATTTTCTTCGATACGCACTCTACGTATCACATAAATTTGGTGTGAAATTTGGAGATAACAGCACGAATTGTTGATTTAGTAGGTCGATTATGACGACCATAAAAATGTCGTATCAAACGATGCACATTTGTCACAGAGCACGAATTTTGATAATAAATTTCAACGATTTGCAATCTTTGCTCGTTTGTTAATCTTTCCATGATGAAATGGCAGACTACACTGTACACTTTTCACTTTGGCAGATGACGTTTGAACGCCATTACCAACCAGTACTGCCAACCTGAAAAGCTTAAATCTTAAAAAATCACCTTATAGATATATATCCAGACCAGTTTAATCCTTAAGCGTAAGTTTCACTTCTACTGTGAAGCTCACTCATTTTTAATTGTTATTTTTGCTTATTGAAGAATATCATATTTTAATACTTATTATCCTATTCCCGACGAATGTATTGAAATTCCTATAGAGGTCGCACCGTTTGATTTAGGAGGCTGAAATTTGACACTAATACATCTCGTTAAAAGTTAAGATCGAAATTGTACAAAAAACGCCCATGTAAAAAACCTTCTCGTACAAGTATTGCAACTAATTTTAAAAACATTTTAAATTTTCAGGACTTTATGAAAATTTCCACTATTTTTTATTTAATTAGAAACAGTAGGCGGTGATATTGAATAAATGCTGGAAAGAACCGTTTCAGGTCATACAATTCTTTAAGAAAATATCCAAAATTGTACAAAAATACGCATTTTTACTGGAAAAATAGACTAATTCGATATATAGCGTTTGGTAGGAGAGTTTTTTGCCCACTTCTCTGTTTATGGGTCGGTACATAATCCTCTCTTAATATTTGAATATTGCCTGTAGTTCAGTGTCAGTACAGAAATTCGATAATCCAATGTAGGAAAATCCAACAACTGTTAGCATCCTAACTCGGGAGTTGACACAAAATTCTAAATTGGAGAAAACTGAGAAATTTTCTTTTTAGTTTTTGTCGTTAAATATATGCAAGTTACAAAAATATCGGGATGTTAGGAAAGTTCAAGCGGCTGCTGAGGCCAGCCGAAAAGTAAATGTTTATGAAGAAAACGGACCAAATGAAACTTGCAACAAATGGTTGGATTTGTGAACAACCTCGATGTGTAGGTACATCACTCTCCCACTGAAGCCAACCGCCTGAATTGCGTGGACGTCTGCGATAACCAACCTAAGGATAAGAAATAACAAGACACCATTTCTAAAGAGCCTCATCATAGGAGATAAAAATGGATAGTCTACAATAATGTAGCGCAAAAAACATCATGGGGCAAACCATATGAACCCCCTCAATCCACCTCTGAAGCAAGCCTTCCCCCGGGAAGCTAGTGTTATCGATTTGGTGGGATGTCAAAGGAGTAGTGTTTTTTGAGCTTCTCCAAAAAAATCAAACGATTAATGCGGACTACTATAGCGCACACTTAGATACGTTCAAGGTGGCAAAAACGGCCGAGGCTCATCAAACAGGGAGGCGGCATCTTCCATCATGAAACTGTCAAAGCTTGGGTGGAAAGTAAAAAATCGACAGGGAAGTAAAAAAATCGAATTGAACGCTGTTTTTAGAAAAACCACGCTGGTTTTATGAGAGAGGAATTAAAAAGCTCCCAGAGAGGTGGGAAGAAGTTATTAAAAAAGGGGGAGATTATATAATAGATTAAAATAATTGTTTTCTCGTATATAAGTTTGTAAATAAATTTCTTTCAAAAACCAACGAACTTTCCGAACAACCCCATAGTTAAATCGAATATAAGCAGCTTCAGGTCAGGTTTCCATGCTTCCAATGAGGTATATCATGATGTACCATCTCAATAGTTTCATGATGGAATCCTGTAATATCGGGGAAAAAACGGCAATGATAGCTTTTTAAGGTTAGCTAATAATATGAGCTTGATGGATATGGCGGTCTTAAATAATGCAGGTTTATCATTTGTCTTTAAGAACAGATTCGATAAGAATCTATCGGATTTTGAAAAAGAACTCCTAAAAAACGATTGGAAGGATGGTTGTGCTTAACTCCGGAAATCGGCAAAGAAAGACGATTAGGGTAATGGTTGTCATTAAACACAAATATTCAAAATCGATGTGTAAGGATTTAATAATATTATATCGAAGACAGATATATATTTTATGATATTAATGCGTACTTGAATTTTTTTTGTCATTTTTCATACTTCAAACATCGGGTGTCTGCTGTTTTCAAAGTTCTAGTACTTTGAACCAAACCGAATCCAAAGAATTTTCGTTTCGGTCTTCACTATAGCTTTTTTGTCTCTTATTTTTGAAGCAATTATCAAAATTGTCTTGTCACCATAAAATCACTTAGGAAATATATTGTAATGCATCTTAATAGAGCCATATAGACTTCTATTTGAACGCACTTCTGACGCACTAATTTTGGCCGTCGGATATGTTTAATGAAAAAAAAAAACAATTTCTCATTCAAAATTGGATATTTTTGTCTAATTCCTAGTTTGTTTTCTTTTATCGTTCTACTAATAGACTAAATTCCAATTTATTGAAAAATATGATTTTCCAATAACCGGTTTAAACCGTTTTTATATTTGTTAGTGAACACACAAGTAACATTGCACTGCATTGATCTTTCAAATTTACCTAACTCTGTATGAAGACATATTGTCGCCACTGCACCGGACGCATTTCTAAATTCTGCCCGTATTGGCCAATATCATTTTAATAGAAGGCAGCTGCTTAACAAAAACGCATATATTTCTTAAACTTTGTTCCATATAGAAAATCCGAACAAAACCAATTCATTCGGTTTTAATGTTAGTTAAATAAGCGAAACCCAGATTTTTAAATAAACGTAATTTGTCAAGTAACTTGGAAACCAGTTTTCTCTGATATTTGATTACTATTGATCCAGCCATTTTCAAAGTTTTACGAAGAAATATATGCAAAAATGGCAATTTTGCTAGTTTTTACATAGGAATATCTCAGATATCGAAAACTGCGACCTTTGACATAAATTCGCCACTTGTTATACATATATATATTATAGGTACATTTCACACAAAGTAAAGGTTTAGATCAAGTAGTAAAATATGAGACCAAGACTGCCAAATATTTTAGTTTTTTTATTGCCGCCCTATTGCATTTATAAATTTATAGATTTATTTAGTCGAGTAATAAAGCAGTTTCTGGAACGTAAGATAAGTTTTTATTTTTTTCAAAATATTTTTGATTATTCACCCATTCACGCAAAAGAGGCACAGGATACATAATACCTCAACAACATCAACATAATCACCTTGATTTTTCGAGCGATATTGGCGTGATTTTTACGATCTTGCTTCACATTTTGAACTACATTCACTCGATTGGTTGTTCATTTCTAGATGATAAACATAAATCCAGTTATAACACGATTTATACCATACTGACATGCTAATGCTATTAACTTTTCCGAATAAATCGAGTGGTTTGGCCCAAACTATTTTTTAAAATGGAAATACCCACATCGTCAGCAAAATCCTTAATTGTTAACTGACAGTTTTTGCCTAAAGACTTGTTGGACCTGACTCTCACCGGAACAGGTTGCTGGGCGTACAGTCTTCAGCTCGTTTTCGGCCTTTTTTGAACTATTTTGCCACTTGTATGCATTCCTTTGCGACAAATTCTGTTTATCGAAAACTTTTTATAACAATCTAAATGTTTTTGCAGTAGAAATTCCTTTTCGTAAACAAAATTTCATGAGACTTTTTTGCGCAATAAAATCACCCATTACAAAAATCACCGAAATCACTTTATATATCTATCGTACAAAATTAAGTAAAGCTGAAATATTGATTATATTTATTGTGTGACATTCGGCTCAAAGTGACTGTCACAGCGCTACCAATTTGGGAAAAACATTTAATTATCTATCAAAAATGTGACACTCAGAAGTCAGCGTCTAAGGCACCAAGTATCTTTTGACCAAATGTGTTTCATAACTTTTTAAATCGATTGAGCGGTGTCTGGTTTTCTGGCTGGCCGGTAGATACGATATTTGTGATAAATCTTCATGGATCTGCTTAAATCATGACATAACCTAATATTTTACCTGATGTTAGCCAGGAATTTCAAATGGATTATATCGACCCGCTCATATTTCCCATACAAATTCACTTTTTCTCGAAATGCACTTTTTTCTTGTAGCTCTTAATTCATTGACTACAGTAACATAAACTTTGGTCCATTGTGTTTCTTTGAAATGTTTCAGCACAATTAAAAAGATCACCCCATTAAACATGTTCCTTTTGGTGCCTCCTATACAAATGAAGGATTTGACGCATATACTCTTGGTTTCATAATTTTTTATTCATTGCACTAAATAAAACTACATTTGGTTTTTCCGTTTCTGATACCTCCAATACAAATTGAGCGATTTTACAAAATTCAATCTTTCCTCTAAGCTTAAATAGAAGCCTAAATTTTCGTCCATTTTATTCGCTCTATATTAGGTGCGCAACTAAGTTCCCGCTATTTTCTTTTTTTTTATAAAAATGCAACTTTATTATGACAACATGTTTACAAATGATTCATTGAAAGTATTGCCCATCGCCACTACTACGTCGTCAACATCAAAATCGCCGTCTTTAAAGCGATGGAACCAATCTCGTTCACTTAAAGCAGCATCTTTAGTAAACGTTTTGAAGCTCTTGATAAGTTTCAGCCACCGTTTTCTTAGAAGAAAATCAATACTTCCCGCATATGACGATTATTTGGCACAAAATCATACATATTCACACAACCAAAAGAATACGACGCCAAAAGGAAATCACTATTGTGCCGAGGCGGTATGTTTACCATATGCCTAAGCTTATGGCAGAGTCGACTAGCACGTATAGCTGGCGCCATCTATTGGCAAACAGCAGGATTTTAATAATTCTCTGCAAAACTTGAGAAAAATCGCCCCAGTATTTATGCTTCTTTTGGTATCCCTCTTACACATGACAAATTTAACCCACATATTCTTAGCAGTTGCACGGAATTTAGTCAAATTTTGACACGCACAAAATGCTTTAAACAAACTTAGTTGTGAGAATAAAAATGAACAACATTGCCCACTCCTACTGGTACTTCTCATACAAATGACTAATTTAACCAATATATTTTTAAATTCACATATTTTATTCATTTTAATTAAATTCGGACAAATTTCATGCGCAGTGAGAGTTTACAAAAGTAGAGTTTCAGTATAAAAACGGAGTTCAATGGAAAGACCTCTTCTGGTGCCTCTCACACAAAGTGATATATTTTCCGAAATTCAATCCTTCCTCTTTAAATTCTAATTAATAAGCTACCGTAGCCTGGGTTGTTGTTTACTGGCTAGGGTGGTCATGCTCCGTCAAACTCAAGAACAGTCGACCAAGTAATCATACCTCTTTGTGTCGACTGTAGATTTCCAAGATATATATGTATATATGTACATATACAGGGTGGGTCATATGAGTGTTGGCGATTTAATTCCTCAATTTCTCGGTAACGCGCGGCGCGGGGTGGCGGGGGGATATATTGTTCGCTGCGCCGCTTCCTGGAAATTTAGTCGCCATGGAGCCGTACACGGGAGTGCAGCGTGCATTTTGTATCCGAGTGTATTACGAAAACAATAAATCAGTGATTACTGCACGACGTTTGTATCGGCATGAACACGGTTTACACAATTTAAGTGAAGTTCCAAGCGCCAATGTGATACGAAAATGGATCAGAATGTTCGAAACAATCGGCTCAACAGTACCAATTACGGTTCGTGGTCGCCCAGTTTCTGCAAGATCAGCCGAGATTGTGAAGCGTGTTCGTGTTTCAGTTCAGCGAAATCCGCAATAGTCAACACGTAAGAGAAGTCAGTCATTGGATGTGAAAAGAACAACTTTACGACGGATTTTTTCATTTCATTTCATTTGTTTATTTTAGTCTATGGATTATATCCTTACAGACCAGCAAATATCTTATATAACTAATTAACAAAAATAAAGTAAATAACTTAACTAATTTAATAAATTACATACTAATTGCCTAAAGACATTATGAGGCAGGCAAAGGTCAATGTTGTTGCAGAATCTATTAAACAAAATCATTGACCTGTTAATGGGCTCATTGCAAATATAATTAGACGAATGCATAACAATATTAAAAGTATACATATGACGGAGAGAGCGAGATGGAGCATTAAAGCGTATGAGTGCAAGTATATCTGAAGAATCAATATATCCCGAAACAACGGCATGAAGAAACATAACAGACGCTATGTTCCTTCTGGCCTCCAAAGTTTGCAACGAAATGAATGCACAGCGCCTTTCATAGGACGGTAAAGGAGAAGTAAGGTTAAGTGACGACAAGGCATACCTTAAAAACACTTTCTGTACTTTTTCAATCCGCATAGAATGAATTGATGCAACAGGATTCCAAATAACCGATGCATACTCGAGTTTAGAACGTACAAAAGCAGAGAACAAAACTTTTTTTGTATAAGGATCAGAGAATTTATACATATTTCTACGAATAAAATAAAACATTGCATAAGCTTTTGGTATAATGTAATCTAGGTGATTTTTGAATGTAAATTTGAAGTCAAAAACTACCCCCAAATCAGAAAATTCAAAAATTTCTTCCAAGATTTCATGATAAATATGATATAATGAATTAATTGTATTTCTACAGCGATGGAATGTCAGTTTAAAACATTTATTAGTATTGAATGGTAAATCATTAGCTTTCGACCAAATAGCAATCCTATCTAAATCTTCCTGCAACAACGTAACATCATTCAACGTGTAGATTGATTTAAAAATCTTTAGATCATCTGCATACATAAGATATTTCGAATTTTTAAAACACATACCAATATCATTAACAAAAATATTGAACAATAAAGGCCCAAGAATACTACCTTGTGGAACACCAGAGGTAGGAAAATAAGCACTAGAATAATAACCATCAATACAAACAGTACATACCCGATTACCCAAATACGATTTCAACCAATTTAAGACATTGGAGTGGAAACCGAATTTATGAAGCTTAAATAAGAGAATATCATGGCGAACTCTGTCAAAAGCTTTAGAAAAGTCCGTGTATATCGTGTCGACTTGAGCACCACTTTCAAATTCATTTAAACAGAAATTACTAAAAATAGCTAAATTAGTAGTTGTGGAACGACCAGAAAAAAACCCGTGCTGATTAGGGTTAATATGCCTCTTTATTAAAAAATATAATTTTTCACGCATAATAAGCTCAAAAACTTTAGCAATGTTAGGCAACTTAGAAATAGGCCTGTAATTAGTAACTAAGGTTCTATCTCCCGACTTAAAAACTGGAAAGACTGTTGCAGTTTTCCATTTATGAATAAAATATCCAGAATCAAGTGATTTTTGAAACAAAATTTTTAAAGGAACTAAAAAAGCTTTTGAGCATTTTTTAAGAAGAAAAGAAGAGATTCCATGCAGATCAGATTTAAAAGAATTTTTGAGCTTAAGAATTGCAGACAGAATGTCCTCATCAGAAACGTCAATAGACCCAATATCAACACAAGGCACAATATTGTCGAAGTAACTAAAATTATTTACAGTGTTATCTTTTGTAAAACTTGATTCAAAGAAATTCTTAAATAAGTTTACTGATTCTTCTGCCGAATTTGAAACAATATTATTATGCTTTAGACCTTTAGGGATGGAAGAATTGTTTTTTTTTTGACTTTATATACGAAAAAAACCGTCTTGGATTATCCTTTAAAGACTCATTAAACGATAGTATATACTGATTATACAAAAATTTATTTAAACAATTAAATTCACGCATATAATGAATATAATATTTTTCATCAATCGGGGAATTAGAAATCATAAATTTACTATAAAATTTATTCCTTAAGTTTTTTAATTTTTTCAATCCTTTGGTGTACCAAGGTAATTTATAAATCTTTGGCTTAATATGAGATATATTATGCTCGACTATAAAATTTGTCATTTTTAAAAATTCATCATAACAAATAGCGACAATATTACTATCTAAAATATCGGGCCAATTGATATCTGAAAGTAGTTCATTTAAAGAATCAAAGTTACAGGAATTATAGTCATAATCATTAGCTAATATAGGAATGTGAGACTTCGAAAAATTATAAAATTGTAAATTAATACAAATTGCAGAATGATGAACCGTTTCAGGAGAAACAGGAAAATTGCATTTATTTACCGAAAACAACATGTCATTGCTAACAAAAACTAAGTCTAGCAAACGCCTTAATTTATTAAACACTTTATTAATTTGTTGCAGACCAATACTAAGTAATGCATCAATAAATTCAATTTCAAACGACTTATTAACATTACATGGAAGAAATTTATCAATGTTATGAACTTCATTCCAAACAATATTATTTAGATTAAAATCACCTAAGATACACATTTTATCATTACTATTTAAATTGTCTGAAATATGCAAAATGTTATTTGAGTGAGCCTGATACAAACTATCCAAACTATTTGGCGGAATATAAGAGGCACAAATAAAAAAATTTCCATGAATAGATTGAATTTCAACACAAAGTTGATCCAATAATAAGTTGCCATCACTTAATTCAAATTGTTTCGAAACGAAGGCACTATTCACAGCAATTAACACACCACCACCTCTCAAGCAGCCACTTAAAACACAATCTCTATCTTTACGAAAGACATTAAATTTTTTTGTATCAAAAAATTCTTCATTAAAAAAATCCGAATTAAGCCAAGTTTCAACAAATACATAGACATCATAATCACATTGAGATGTAAATGGAAAAATTAACATAGATTTTGTCCTCATACCAGACACGTTATGATAATAAATTTTCAAAGGCGAATTATTAGAATTTAATGGCATTACTAAGCTTCGTGAGATAGAGGCTTCTTCTTTGGAAAAAACTTAAAAGGACGAATCTTAATATTAGCAGTCCACAGTTCAGATTTAAACAGATTATCAGGATTTTGAAACGTGATTTGCATTTGAAGGCTTATAAGATTCAGATAGTCCAAGAATTAAAACCCGATGATGCCAATAACCGACTTAACTTTGTCAATTTGATGCTAGAGCGGTTCAACAATTTCAACAACGTGATTTTTAGTGATGAGGCCAATTTTCACCTTAATGGCCATGTAAACAAGCAAAATTGTCGGTTCTGGTCCGAGATTAATCCCCGAGGCTTGCATAACGTCCACTTCACAGCCCTACGCTTGTCGTGTGGGCTGGGATAACGTCAACCGGTATTATTGGACCATACTTTTTTGAGGACGAAAGAGGGCATGCGATGACGGTTAGAGCGAACAATTATTGCAACATGCTAGCAGACTTTTTGGTGCCAGCTTTGCAAGAACTTCAAGGCAATACCTCGGGGATGTGGTTTCAACAGGATGGGGCCACATGTCATACGGCTAGGGTATCCATAGAGCTGCTGAAAAATGTTTTTCCTGGAAAACTCATTTCGAAAAGGGGGGATATTGAATGGCCCCCACGTAGCCCCGATCTCTCTCCATGCGATTATTTTCTATGGGCTACCTCAAATCGGTAGTCTACGAGAATAATCCGACCACTTTAGAGCAGTTGAAGAGGAACATTATTCAGGAAAGTAACAAAATACCGAGAACAACTTTTCAACGAGTTTTCCAAAATTTGCGACTTCGGTTCCAAGAGTGTCAAGCAGCCGAGGGAAGCCATTTGGACAACATTATTTTTAAGTCTTAAAAATTCCCATGCTTCTACTTTTTAAAAATACAAATATATTTTTTATGTTTCGTTGTTTTTTTTAATTGAATATTTAAACCGCCAACACCCTTATGGTCCACCCTGTATATACCTATATATATGTCTGATTTATCCCTACCGCTCTGAAACTGTAGTTGAAGCTTATATAGAACGTGATTTTTATCTCATATCAGAATTTGCACGAATAAATAAACTATTTTTAAACCCTGATAAAAAAAATCTTATACGTTTTAGGCCATATAATGTTCACAGCAGGATCTTAGGTGTCCATGTCGATGGCAAAGAAATCGCAGAAGTCAATACTATAAAATACTTAGGCTTTTACCTTCAAAGTAACCTTTCTTGGGATCGTCACATTCAACAGTTGAAAATGAAGTCAGCGCAAGCTCTGGGATTGTTATATAAATTCAAGAATAAATTTGACCGAATTACTAAATTATTGATGTAAAGGCGTTGATTCAAAGCAATTTCAATTACTTGGCTCTTGTATGCGGATATAGGAAAAGTGGAGAATTAAAATCTTTGCAAAGGGTTCAGTCAAAGGCACTGAAAATAATGGCAAATCTTCCTATGGCATTTTCGACTGTTTCCTTATATAAAGATGTTTTTCCGACGATTTCGCCAATATGCGGAATATATAAACTGCAGCTTTTATTATACGTTTTTAAATGCATTCGTAGTATAGGCCATCATACTATAAAGTTCACCAAAAATCAAAACAGTTTCAATACAAGAAATAGTAGCAATCTAAGCGTAATATGGTGTTTGTTTGAAACCACGAAACAACGAATACAATTTTCAGAAAGTCAAGAATTTAAGCATTTACCTCCTTATTTAAAGGCTGAAACGAGAATTTCTTCGTTTAAAACTTTGCTTAAAACTTATTTGTTAAACAACGTAGAAGAACTTCTGATTTAGAAAATCATTTTTTCCCTTTTTCTCTTTCATCTTAAAATATTGTAAATAATGTAATATTCGCAGTATTGCTAACTCGCTTCTATAAAGTCTACAAGACGTTGAGGCTTTAAACTAATACTAATTTGTTTAAATTATTAAATATTGTTTTATAACTATCAATATTCAAAACAATAAAGAAAAAAATAAAATAAATAAAAATAAAAATATAAAAATAAATAAAATAAAATAAATAAATAAAAAGTAGCAATATGTTGTATATAAATTATACACGAGTAATTATATATGGCACACACATTAAATTCTAAATGTAATATTCTAACCAACTATTTCAACAATAATCATGGGAATCAGCGTATTTCTCCCTTGTAATATTCTAAAAGTGGAAAAAATCCTGGTGTAGAATACATTGACGTGAGTTCCCACAGTATGTACTCGTATTGTAATAATGAGTTTCCATCAACCCATGTAGACCCGCATTAGAAAAATCCAATAATATTAAAAATCTAATAAAATATAATAAATTGGCTTGATTGCGAGTTATTTCATCGATTTTTGCTTACATGTCATGCCACTTCATTTGTCATTAGTTGCTGTCACGCTACTGTAAATTACGCACATTGTCGGTTATACCAGTCACAGTCACACACTTGCGAGTATGCCCAACAAACGTTGCTGTTGACATATTCTACTTTAGCTCGCAAGTTTCGTACGATGTCTCGAAGTTTGGCGCAATTAAAATACCTACATTTTGGTTAAACAAACCAATAAAGGGGTTCCAAATCAAGTTGAACAGAAGTAATATCCGCAAACCAATACGTTAAAAATCTTTACTCTGGAAGAAAGTGCTATTCAGTAAGCACACATTGAGTAAAAGAATTATGTGGAGGTAACGACAACAGTTAATAACCTCTCACTTTTGTTTGCCCGTCAATTTGAAAGGTAGTAAACACAGCTCTAGAGTTTGGGTAGCGTAAAACTCAATTCGCCCAGGCACTTGCTCACAGTCAGTTTCGTACGTTGACCGTTGAGGTTTTCTTTTAAAATCGGTTTCGTAGCGCACAAAAGTTTTCGGCCATAAGATTTAAAGTTGTTCATGGCAATTGTGTTAATGAAGTGGTAACGAGTTTCAGACGAAAGAACGATTGCTTTAGAACGGCTGGGAAGTCTTTACCTTGTACTTGCAAAGTAAGTTTTAAATCTGTGGCACTGGAATCTGTGTAAATGAAAAATTGTCTTTAGAAAGGAATCTTCGGCGATACTTTACGCGATAGAGTCCTTGAAGAAAATTCATGTAAATGGTATGAATTGATACGTGGGACATAAAAGTTCAGAGGCTATCTGTCTTACATTTCCATGTCCTTCCTTTTATAGATGTAAATTTTCCACTACATCTCGACTGCTTTTGCATGCACTGTGCCACTGTGCCACGCACAAAATTTTGATAAAGTCAATACACCCTAAGGCAGCTTGCATGAGATGAGCCACTTTTTGAAGAGATTCCCAAAATATTTTGGCTCCAGATGTTTTATATCCTGAGTTCAGTCGCTGTTTCACATGTATTTTTTTTTTTTTGTTTTTTTTTTTTTTTGTTTAGTAAGATGGATGTTTCTGTGAACGTTTGTTTAATGCACCTCATATTTGTCATAATAACCGACATTGCCTGTTACTTAATGATATTCAATTAAAATTACAGATAGGAGGATTGAAACAGTAGATGCGTTTTTATGTCGCTGCTAAAATAAGAGAGAAATTAAAAGATATTCCTCTTAAAGCTAATCATTTTTCCACGTGAAAATGTTTCAATATTTCTGAGCCGTAGCTATTTCTATAAAGATTTTTTGGTTTGAGCATCTTAAAATACTCGACACCATGAATACTCTGCTTGGCTGTCGATGTCGAAGCATGGCCACCTGGTTACTATGATTTCTTCTTTTTGGGTTATTATAATGACCCATTCTTTATCACCAGTGAGTATACGATGCAAAAACTCCTTCGCTTACGCCAGATAAATAGCATTTACATGTTCATACGAAACACAATTTTTATTCTTTTTGAATCACTCCCAACGGTTTTAAACCATGTGAAAATGTTTGTTGACTCACTCCTAACGTAATTACAAGTTCTTCTTGTGATTGACACAAATCTTCCTTCAATAATAATTCCAATTCGACAACTTCTCCCACTTAATGCGGCCTCGCCATACGCTTATAAATGTAATCAATTAGCATCAGCTGCAGATTTCTTCAAATTAAAGACATTTTCGAGCAAAAAAATATATTATGCTGATACAAAATCGCTAATATTTCAAGGTTATTGTGTTGCCAGACATGCAATCATATAATGTTTATGAATTTTTACATTGAACAGTTTCAAACGTAAATTATTGGTTAAGACATCAAATTATCTACGCTTATGAGGGAAAACAACTTAATTGCCAATTTGTTGTTTTGAGATATTGAGTGTATTTCAAAAAAATCGCTATTATGAACATTTATTATAACACTCGAAATTTACAGAATTTGAAACCACATTTAGACGACAACATGCGCCTAAAGAGCATAAACAGTAACCATAAAATTACGTATTCAATTTTTAGAGATATTACATAATAACTTGGGAATTATACCGAGGTTTTGACTGGGGATTAGACGCAGATATGAGTCTAGATATGAGCAACAATAATAAGGAATAAACTCGATTTTGTCCTAACTCGTTTTTTTCTTGTAAACACGGATATATTATTTTTTTTCAGCTAGAAAACGTCACACAAATTATGAAGAAACCTTTGTGATTTGCACATTTTAAAAAAGTAACATTCGATCAGTAATACAGCGAACGATCCTAACATGGGCCTTTAGCTAAGCAACAACCTTGTAACCTTTGTTGCTTCTTATGCTTGTGACTAAAAGTTATCAATCGATGCGAATAGAATGGAAAAAACACGAATATTACAAGCTTCTAAGGAACTATTATTTCATTGATGAATAATATGTCGAACTAAATACACAATATACGAGTACACAATAATTTTCCATTGCTATCATTGCCACATTTTCGTTCTCTCAGTCATTCTATAAAAAAGATTTTCGCGTGTTTTTAAATCATTAAATCATCACTGTTTTATTTGCCAACAAACTACCGATGACAGTTTAATTGGACATTAAACACTACTATGGTTTCCTCGTGAAACAATAATCACATTTTATGATGGTTTCCAACACTGGGATTAGATGAACATATGTTTTTCGTCTTTCGTTTTCGTTTTGCTTTTGTTGTTAATTTTTTATATTGGCTGCTTATAAATCTGCAATTTACAAATCAGTGTTAGGAAGCTTTCCTTGCGAAAATGTATGTATATATCTTCCAAATATACCTTCCAATTTCAAAATCATTTTTTCCTTGGAGAGTCACGATGAACAGTCAGCGTAGTACAGTCATTTAGATGTAATACCAATTTTTATTTTTGTATTAACTAATCCGGCGCTAATGTTACAACGGTTTCATGTATCAACCGAGTGGTCTTTTGCTATCAAAACTTTTTTACTTTCTACAATGAAGCATATTATTTCAAGCAAAGGTCATAATCAAAACTGTATTTCATGAAAACAATCAGCAGAATGCATATATTAACTATTTTCTAGATGCAAAGCATCGTTCACATCATTTATTAGTAATATAACTACAAAAAAAAAAATTTCTCCTGAACAATCCTAGCATGAGGCTTAAGTGACAAATTAGATCTAGGTGTTAATAGAATATAAAATAAATTTACTATCTCTCCTCTTTCCCGAAAGACAGAAGACTGAATTAGTAAAATCGATAATAAAATGATTACTTTCGCTCCACCTGGAAGACATCCAAAAAATTTAAAAATTCTGAAAAACCTTTGAAAAAATGCTTAAAAGTGGCTCAAAAATCCAACGTTCACGAAAAATTCTATTGCTGCATATTTTTTGCACTTTTTTATTTAAGCTGGAACTGTGCCGACTTTTCGCGGTGAAACTCCATATAAGCAAACTTTCTTGTCTCACCAGACAATACTATGTTTTTGTTTCGCAAGGAAAATTTTGTTAAGTGGAAATGTCAACTTTTTTTTGTCGGTTTCCAACACTGAAATCGGAAAAGCTTACATTTTTGTGTCATAAATAAAGACACAACTTCATAATTTTGCAAATGAATTTATAAACATATTATAAGGTAAAAACATAAGTTGATCCAATTTCAGTGTTGGAAACCAAAACAAGAAAAACTGGCAAGGCCGTGAAATTTCTTCATGAGCAAACAATGTCTGGTGGAATTTTTCCGTAGTGAAGGGAACATAGTACATAGCTTTAATCAGAAAATTTCAAAAATCAAGACTTTTCAGAAAAATGGTTAAAGAGTTATGTTAAAAAATATCTTTTTCCGGTTATCCAACCACCAGATAACCTAATAATTTTTTTTTGTTCGAGATTTCTCTACCTAACAAATATGAGTGGAACAAGTTTACAGGTGCAAAGTTGCTATAATGCTATAACTTCGAAAGAGACAAAGCTTATACGCCCAGCTTCACAGTGGCGTGGATAATTTGCCTACTCATCGTCAGATAGGTGGTCACTTGTCTTATTATATAGGCTTATCCATTTTTCGGTTTCAAGTAAATAAAACACATATAAAGCTATGATTTCGATGATACCTTTATTTTATTCAATGTTTGCTACTTTGCCATTATGTACCAAATTTAATGTCATTTAAATGACCGCCTCTGGATTGATGGCAGCAGTGGTTCCTTTTGAGGTGCCTCCAGCGTCATTTTCGAAAAAATATGGTCCAATTACACCTCCAGATCATAATGCGCAACAAACCAGATGTAATGGCTTTTCCACAAACACTTCTGGGTTCTCCGAGCCCTATATGCGATAGTTTTGCTTGTTGACGTAACCACTGAACGAGAAATGAACTTCATCGCTAAAGAAAATATTATTCGATTGAAAGCCCACGTTTAATTCACTACTTTTATAATATGGTTTAACTATATTTCAGTTATTAAACTATCCATATTCGTAAATGACAAACCTTTCGCTAAATAAACAACACTTCAAATGACAGATATTTAACCACTAAATGGATAATCTTATAGTATCCAGGGAAAAAATTTCAATGTATACGAGTATAAACAGCTCCTTCTCAAATCTAACAAACACGTCGATTTACTTTTAATTAACCAACGAAATCAACCAAAACATGAATGAGATATGGGTGAGCTTGTCACATTTAGTGAGCTTTCACGCATTCTATTTTTAGACTCACTTAACGAGACCTATAATTTAACGACTATTCCGAACGTCACAATTTGGCTGAGCATTAACCAAACTTGTCGATCAACTGGCTACTCGAAGTGTTGGTCAGACACACTGAAGCGACGCCGCTCAAATAATGATAAGTGATTGTATGCGGGATTGAACCTGCTATCATGCGAACTACAGTCGCGTGTACAAACTATCGCGTCACAATCGGTCACAAGTTCTGACCTACCACATTTTATAATATTACAAGTAAAACATATTTGATGTCGCACACAACACATTCTCCGCCGGTGATTTGTCGTCAGCCAAAATTAATATAACATGTGTGCTCGTATACTTGCATGATATGTTTGATAGGGCACAATGAATAGTTTTCCTTGAATATTTGTAAAACTGTATCTATGAAAACAGAAATAATGTAATAAGTAGATGATATTATAACAACCACGCACAAATATCTGGTTTGATAGGTTTTTATTATATGGGTTGCAGGCAGTGCCACTGCAACGAAAAAGACGAAATATGGAAACAGGCGCCTTGTGGGAAAAGAATTCGTATTTTGATAAATATCTTACGCAATGACTACTTATGTATACTGATTTGTATATGATTGATTCACTTCTATATCCTTCCATTGCGACATTTATATGGCGCATTGGAAATATAAACTACTGAAGGTAAAAACTAGTGGAAATTTATCTAATCAAATAGATTACTACTGTGTATATTTGGTGGGATAAATGTTTGATTTATGCGTATGTCCAAATATATAAGTTCATGCATGAAGGCATGAAGCATAGTTAGAATGGTTCCATTTAGGTCAAATATGCACCATATTCTTCGACAACTTGTTAACATTTTGCAGGAAGTTCCGTTATGCCTCTCTCATAGAAACCCTCATCTCTATTGAATAAAACTGGGAAAGTCGATATTCGGTATTCCCTCGAGTTTTTCACCAGAAAAACCATTCGCCATGCACAAAAACAGGAGGTCCCAGGTCCGAGCTACAAGGTGGATGCTTAAGAACCTGCCAATCAAGTTCCCGGAGCTTCTGGCGAGTCACTAACGATGCGTGTGGCCTGGCGTTTTTCTGATGAAACACAATTACTCTCCCATTAGCTAAAGCTGGCCGATTCTGATTAATTGCTTCCTTCAGATGGTCAAACTGTGATAGTCGGAATTAAAAGTTTGGCCGTAGAGGAGTAGTTAATAGTATATGGTTCCCTGACAATCTCACCAAATGCACAACAAAAGTTTCCCAACAGCCACCGTTTGCGGCAATTCACCGGGACTCAACCATAACAGTTTTCACTTGACGTTGTCATAAATATCGCACTTTTCAAGTCAGCTTCCACTTTAAAAAAGAATCGATTTTGTTGCGATTCTGCAGCGACCTAAAAAAAGGTTAACGGCGTCAAATCGTATGACCTTGGTGGCCAATTGACGTCATCAAAATGTAAGATTACACTTTTTGGAAACTTCTCATGCAACAAAACCAAAATCGGTCGTGTTGTATCACGTCTGAATCACCACTTTTGTAGTAAGTTTTAGCTACGATATTTCTACGCGTTTTTCGGTTGTTAAACGATCCATATTCGTAAATGGTAAACCTTTCACTACATAAATAACACTTCAGATGAGAGGTATTTAACAGCTGACAGCTTTGTTCGAATGCGGAATTGCACTGCAACCGGATGATACAGACCGATAACCTAGCAGAGGTAATAAGACAGGCCTCACCTCCGCCAACGGGGATTATGTTTCATACCAGCATAATCAATTTAGTGTCTTCTGGCTGGAAAAAAGGGCTGATAGCTACCGTAGCTTGCTACGAAAAATTGTCGGCTCCTATTCCTTGATAGTTCAAATTAGGTTGGCTATACAAGATGGGCGCTGGCAATCGTATCGTAATAGCACGCCGTGGGTAAGGCCTTAACGGCAAAACCCACGTAAAACCCCGGTGGATTCTGCCACATACGATATAATCAAATTGCAATTAAAACTCCGGCTTTAAGAAGCTTATCCTATATATTTGTATGTAGGACTATATCGAAACATAAATCGATGCAGTCTGCTCTCAATAGACATTGTCCTTGGCCCAATTAAAAAATATTTATGAAATTTTAATTAAAACTGCGGCTTTTGGGAGCGATAAAACAAGTTTGGTCGACTCACTTGTTTGGGAGCCATAACAAAGTATGTATCGACAGGGTTTATTTTCATTAGGGTTACCCTTGACTTAAACAACCGTAATTACTACATATAATCAAATTATAATGAGAACTGTGACTTTTAAAAGCGGTAAAATCAAGCTCGGTCGGCACATTCGCATGGTAGATATGTAAAAATGTGATCAAATATGGACCGTTTTCCACAGAATTAGTAGTTATTTTAACTAAAGGGTGTCCCAACAAGAACGCAAGATTTAAATTTTAAATAAAGCACAGATATTGTTCTCTGGCTGTATGACATGTGGCGTCGTCTTGTTGAAACCACTTGCCCTCCACATACATTTCTTCAATTCTAGGCACGAAAAAACTTGTTATCATTTCACGATACCGAACACCATTGACTGTTTGTGCTTGACATGCCTCATTTTCATAAAACAAGGTCCAATGATTCCTCCAGCCTAAAATCCACACAACACAGTGACGTTGAGGATGCATTTGCTTCTCGTGAATCACTCGAGAATTTTCCTCACCCCAAATGCGACAATTCTGCCTATTGACAAAGCCATCAAGATGGAAATCATCACTAAAGATGATTTTATCGGCAAAATCAGCATTTTCATGTTGTCTCTCTAATACCCAATTAAAGAACTCCCTTCGCTGTCCATGGTCAGCTGGCTTTAGTTCCTGAGTCAATTGAACTTTGTATGCATGAAGATGCAAATCTTTCATCAAAATACGCTGCATAGTGAATTTGGAGACACCAATTTGCTGAGCTCGGTGTCGAATTGAGGTAGATGGAGTTTGAGCGACATCATCACGTACAGCTACGACATTTTCGGTCGATCGACCTGGTCGAAAGCGCGTTGTTGTCTTTACATCACTAACAGACCCATTTTTGGCAAATTTATCCATTAATCTATTTACAGTTGACTCTTTTGGGGCATTATTGTGAACCCAAATTGATCGCAATTTGCGAACTGTAGCCACAAAACTTTCACCATTTTTACTAACCTCGTACCTTCTACTAGCAAACAATAACAATTGTTCAAATGTCAAACAATGCCACTTCGGATGGCGCCAAATTTAAATCTTGCGTTTTTGTTGGTACACCCTTTATAGATACGGTTTTTGGAAACTAAAAACAAATTTTGGACGATCAATTTATATGAGATCTATATGAAAACATGGATCGTTATTATGCATTTCCCGCAGAACTTTTCTTGGGCTGAACTAAATATATACGCATACATTTGTTTATCTATAGACAGGCAGACAGACAGACATCTCTATATCCACTTAGAAAGTGATTCTGAATCGCTCGGTGCGGACATATGAAACGATAAACGCACTGACATTTTCGGGAAATGTGCTCACAAAATTTGCGAAGCTTTTTCCAAGTTATTGAGCCTTTCACACAAGCAGCGCCCGCGACAACATCAAACTAGCAAGTAATACAACGAGCAGGTAACACAACGAGCCTTCTCAAAATGGAAGAGTAACATTGACAACACAACCCTTTAATGTAGTTGTTGTTGGAAACGAAAACGAGGAGAGTATTTTTTGCAATAGATGTTGCCAATGCCAAAAATTGACCTTAAAAATGCCATATAAATTACATGATTTATTGTCAATTGTATAAGAGGTATTTTGATTTGTTTCACAAAATTGCAGATTTAAGCCTGATGGCCGAATTAAATCAAATTACAGTATACTACTTCTATAATAAACACAGGGGAATTGTGTCAAAATGAGGAAACATTCAAATAAAAATGTATATTACAAAGGTAACACATAGTTTCTTGCCATTTTGTATTACTGCTATCACAATTTCTTATTATTTTTGTAAAAAGTCTAAAATTCTTTTAAAACCAAATTGGCAAACAAGCAACGTTTGTGCTTGAATGAATTTCAACATTAAAGTAATCACATAGAGAACGTGCCTTCCGATTTGAAGAATTGGTGGGCATTTGTCCGTTAATGTGTAAACATTAATTTTTTAATATTATGTGCGCCCTTGTGTGCTGTGCCTATCGCTGAATAATGCTCGCGCACATTTTGCGTGCTTGTGCTCTTCCGCTTCATATTACAAGTGCCAGAGTTTGGGGCAAACGAGCGATTTCAAACCCTGGTACGGCATAAATTTAAACTCAATACTCTGGACCACAATACACTGTAGTGTGTAAAACCAGATCTTTCCAAAAAAAGGTGTTTACGTTGCTTTGAAAAACCGAATCCTAAAATCTGCTTTGTTGACTGAAAATCATTGATAAAACCGTTTATAAATAACTGAATGAATCCATCATTGACGAAGTGTTTCGACAAATGCTTTAACAAATCAATTACCTTTTTAGAAGAAATTAAACAACTTCTTCATAGAAAACAACTTCTTTATAACTTCACTACCTTCTATGAGAAAACATAACAAATGTGGAATCGATGAATGTTGAATGATATTTTCCGTTATAAATAATTCTCTAGAATGGCTCTCCAATAAGATCCATGCTTTATGTGTGAATATGTTTGTGAGAACCACTAACATGACCACCACTTTTCTCCCCAGCTATAGCTATTCGTCAGTCGGTTAATTTTAACAAATGCAAAAATACGCAAATACGAACTGCTTGCTAGTTTATAGGTCAAATTTAAGCACCTCTCTAATGACGCAGATTTAAACGAACATTTAACTTTTAGGTGAAAGTACACATTTAATGTAGTACCAATGAATTGTGATTAATAATACATTAGTTTCCAATCAGACCACATAACCTGACCACTTCTCCATCGTTGTTCTGTCGTTCTCTGTTTAGATATTTATGTGGCATTTCCGATAAGCCAAAGAGTCTTAACCACCACGGTCGCAGTCACTTCTCATCCGCTGGACGTGACTAAGAGGCAAAGAATGCACCCAACGAAAGAGACCACCCTCCGTTTGTTTACACATTCTCGAGCGTCGTACAAACAAACAAACAAACGAAAAAAAAAAAACAAAAACGACAATAACGAAAGGAAAAGCGGAATAAACATTTCTCTTTTCCGTTGGCACAAGTGGTGGAAAGCGCATGGTGGATTGATTCGCAGCTATGTGTATGCGTTTTTCCACTCAAATGCCATTGAATCGAGCCAAAGAGACAAGAGAGCCAGTGTTACCAGTGTATAGCATAGGTTATGCTATTTTAGCATTCCAGTTTTGTTTGGCTGAATCATTTTTTATGAGATGATGTGATTCAAAATGCTTTTTAGCATTATTTTATTAATTTTCTGAATTTGTTCACATCTTTTAACTGAATTTTGGCATAATTTTTAGTGAATCGCATATTATTTAAATGCGACACAACATATTCTATACATTTCCTATCCAGCAAAAATGTGAATTCTGCAAATTTTTCGGCATTAAAATTACCTTAAAAAATATGTTTTCGAAAATTCATTGATTTAAAAGGCTAGTAAATTTAATTAAACTATTCTTAACCCTCTCATTACATGTTTACAGTCATTTGTCAGCCACTTGAGCTTTATCTGGTTTTTGCACTTTTTAAACATTTCGAATAGACTTGAATTTTTAAAGCAGAGATTGTATTGTATTAGCTCTGATACTAATTAGAGGAAATTAAGATAAGGCTATGAAAGTTCGTATGCATGATTAGTACCATAAAACTAAAATACGTACAAAAAATCACGGCTATCGTCAACACGGCATGAAAATGACAAATATAACATTTCCCATAGATATTGATTATTTTTTGGCACTAAGACAGGCCAGGCAGCGCCTTTAGACCTGTTTTAGATGTTTACACCTAAATTCGTTATTTACGTGTAATTTTACGTAAAAGCTCAAACTTTCTCAAAAAAAAGCAATAGATTGAAGCATTGGCTTCAATTATGACTCCGTTGAACCTGAATCGGGTTTGAATAATAGTTTTAAGACTATTTTGAGAATGAATTAAACTCAGTATATTAGGATTGTGATATGTAAACTTAAAAACACATACAGAAAAGTATAACCCTAAAAGTATGCTCCAATAAGTTGCTACGTTTAGAAATCCAGGCCAAAAAAAATTGTTAAGAAATGGGCGTGGCTTATTTTCTTACTTTGCTTATTTTATTAAAGTTCTCTTCAACATTGTCCTCATTTTTTTTTTTAATGTAACATGGACTATCATTTGTCAAAAAAGTTCTCAATATTTATCAGTCACATATGCATAAAATCTCATCCAAAGAGAAAATGTTGGTAGAAATTATATATTTTTGGGTGGCCTCCAATACTTCAATTTCGTACGAATTCAACAGAACAAAAGAAATTTGTTTATTTTTCCTTACTTTAGAGATATCTTCTACCAAATTTTATTTTTATTATGCACTTGAACGCCTCTACTACAGAATATACTGGTATTTAATGAAATATTTCCAAATCATTTCAATTCGATAAAAAAATGTACAAATTCGAGTTGCATGATATGAGAGAGCTTCTCATATTCAGTTAGCTGAAACGCGTTTTATTTTTAAAGTCGTTCAACGAGGCCTACAGTCTAACGGCAATTCGGGATGTAAGTTTGGGAAGCATTTACTACACTTATCGATTACTCGAATATTCGAAATGTTCCTCAGACATAACAACGTGACCCTCGCTCAAATAATAATAGGTGGCTGCATGCAGGATTGAAACCGCGTCCATGGGAACGATAGCCTAACTATCATTCCATGGTCTAACTATATTCAGCATAAAAATCAAAAATTGCTATGCAGGTTTGTCTGATTGAGTCTGATTAAGATTAAAAAACGTAATTGCATAAATAATTCAAATTCTCCAATAAAAATATCTGTTTCATTATGTTTTAATAGATAAACTAAATCAGTGTAGATTTCAAATTTCATTCCTGCTAAAAATCGGACCAATGAAGTAATTTATAGTTTCGAATATTAGATCGAAATATGTTTCTAATGCACTTTTAAATAAATTTGCATTATTAATACTAAAACGAAACTGAAATTTTGTGAAGGTCCTTTAGATTGTTACTTTTAATTAACGAATACATTGTGAAATTGTTGAAAAAAATAACAATTTGTTAACCTACTTAAGACTATGAAATATATATGTATGTCGCAAAGTTCAGTCTTCTAGTTTAAGTAGTGGGGCATCTATCGTGTCATATCATGTTAAAAAGAAGAGCAGACTGGAATGACTAGCAGACACTGGCTTTTGCCTTAAATAACATTATGGAAAGGATGGATGTTGTTCTTCAAAATCCGAATCGGGTTTGCACAACATTCAAACATTTGTCTCTGAAATCGTGAAAATCGCCATTTTGGAACATTTAGTACCTGTGTATCTCCGTTAACGGTAACATATAAATAAAACAAAATTTTTGTTAAATCAGGAATTGAATCCAATAAATGAGTAATTTCTGTCCAATGTATCACTTTTTTCAAAACTTAAGTTAATATGAAAATATTTTACTATGTATTGAATATATCGGTATTAGGGATCACTATTGGTCAAAGTTTTTGAAGAAGACCTACAGATCACAATACTCATTTCCAAGAAAACATGATAACTTTTCTAAATGCTCCTATATTTGCGGCCGAAGCTAATTACCTATATATCGTTTCCTAAAACAACTGCCGAAAATGTAGCCCCAATAAAAAGGACACGTTGGTTTTCATCGGTATTCGATTGCATTTTTTATATATATTTCATTTCAAACAAAAACATGGGTAATGTGGATTTTGATATAATCACCATATATGTACATGAATCTGTAAAGTTTGGTTTTATCGCTTACAGTACCAATTTTGTCGTAATCACCACTGAAAATATGTCGCAGTTTTGACGCACCGGCCAGGATTAAATTTTCGCTGGCACAAGCAACAGTCATCATTAGATTCTAATCGTATTTATCACATACTTTTTTCTTGAGACAAGAAGATCACTCATTAAAAATAGGTTATGTTGGTGTATGTTTTGATACCGTCAGAATTCGATCTTGGTTAGAGCATATGTTTCGTCTGTGAAAGGGAAGAATCCGTTTGAAAGTGGGCAATATTCATTCATGTTTCGTTATATCAACCATACAAATGGACTGGCCAAACGTGCACCAATTTCGAATTTCTAAAACCAATATATTTGAAATTTAACCATTAACGGCAGAATACATTTCTGTACGTAGTCAAGAATCATAAAATAGAGATTCTGAGCAAACTCATCCTCAAACTGTTTGAAACATTTTTAGCATAATCATTGTTCATTTCGCTTTTTTGTTGTTGCGCTTTTATCATTACTTTTATACCAGCCTCTGGCAACACTAAAGAAATTCCATGAAGAGAGTGAACAAAGTATGAGAGTGAGCTAGTGAGAGAGAGAGAGAGTGAGTCGAGTAAAGGGGGGATGTCGCCGCAGCAAAAGAGAATGTGAATGTGAGGTTTTCCTGGTTTAAGGACACAACGTTATTTCGACTCAATCAGTTGGAATAAAATATTAGCTATAAAAACACAGCAACCAACCACTCGTGTCACAAACTTTTGTTCGTAAAGTTTTTGTTTTTTGTTTTTTCTCAACTAAATCCTCGTAGTAGTAATAAATTTTCTTAGTGAATCCTTAATCAGTTTGATGTAGTTTTAAGTTTCGATTATTCTAAATTATTTGTACATGTGAAAGGACACATTTCAGAGAATGGACTAACACCCCAACCCCCCAGAGGCTCGTGCGGAACATGTCAAGGCGAATGCGACACTACAACATAGTACATGTCAGCGACTTGGTGGAATCAGTGGATGAATCATTAACACTTATTAGGCGAGCAATTCGGTCATTCAGCAGCGCAGCGCCCAGTGAAAAATTACATAATTCAAACAGGAGGTAAAGTGGCGATGTTAGTGATTAGCAGACACATCTAGAGCCGGAGTAACATTATGCCCACGACGGACGCCCAACCCAATAATAATGCCGCGACATCGAGGCGTTTCGAAAAGCCCAATGAAGACGAATGGATCACGAGCGGTAGTCTGGGGTCACGGGATGCCGTGCTCGTGTTTCGAACGACCGTGTTGCATTCGCGATCTGAACCGCATGCTGCCAGTAGTAGTGAGACAATTCCGTCCGTGAAGGGATCGGAGTCTTCGTGTGATAATACTCGTAATGCTGCCAAGCGCCGAACTGAGTGCAAGAGCAAATCAACAACGCGATTACCATCTAGTGGTCGTAAAGCGCTGAGATCTAATACCGATACTAGTCAACGGGAATTAGATAGCAATACAAGGTCCCCAGGAGACAAAGAGAAACGTAGTTTAGTTAGAATACAGAAACATCTAGAGAAGGAATTGTGGGACTCCATGTCGTCCAGTGAAAATTCAATTTCTAGTGATGGCAATGATTCGGAAGACAACGAAAAGGAGATTTCATCCACTATCGAAAGGCGACAATATGAAAGGCCAACTTCCAACCCTACCCCCAGCGATGTTGGAAAGCTTCTGAATGATGAAAATGAAGAGTTCTCACCCGTCGCGGTCATGCCCGCCACAGATCTTAAGCTAACCTATAAGTTCATTCAAACCGAAACGAGATTATTGCGAAAAATCTTTACCCGTCATGGACTTAGTGAGGCTGACGATGATGAGTCGTTTAGTATCCTCTGGACTGGTATTCATATGAAGCCGGACATGTTGAGGAATCTAACGCCATATCAGCGCGTTAATCATTTCCCCCGTTCGTACGAGTTGACGCGCAAAGATCGCTTATACAAGAATATAGAGCGCATGCAACACCTGCGTGGCATGAAACATTTCGATATTGTGCCCCAGTCATTTATACTGCCACTAGAATATAAGGACTTGGTAACGGCCCACAACAAATGCCGGGGCCCGTGGATTGTTAAACCAGCAGCGTCCAGTCGTGGCCGTGGCATATTTATCGTCAACTCACCTGACCAAATACCGCAGGACGAACAAGTGCTAGTATCGAAATATGTCGCCGATCCCTTATGCATCGATGGTCACAAATGCGACTTGCGGGTGTATGTATTGGTGACATCATTCGATCCGCTGATCATCTATTTATATGAGGAGGGCTTGGTGCGTCTGGCGACCGTGAAGTACGATCTAGCCGCAGACAATCTGTGGAATCCGTGCATGCATCTGTGCAACTACAGCATTAACAAATACCACACGGACTACATTAAATCCAGCGATGCCCACGACGAAGACGTGGGCCACAAATGGACTTTGTCGGCTCTCTTGCGCCATCTGAAGTCACAAGGATGCGACACTCACATGTTGATGGCCAACATGGAAGATTTAATTATAAAATCAATCTTCTCCTGTGCCCAGTCAGTAATTTCGGCATGCCGGATGTTTGTCCCTAATGGGAACAATTGTTTTGAATTGTATGGATTCGATATTTTGATAGATGACACCCTCAAGCCATGGCTTCTCGAAGTAAACTTATCGCCGTCCATGGGCGTAGATAGTCCTTTAGACGCTAAAGTAAAATCGTGCCTGATCACTGATCTCTTAACGTGCGTTGGCATTCCGGCCTTTAGTCCAGCCATGAGAGCTCACTATGACAACAGATGGACTCGCTTCCGCAGTGTGTCCCATTCAAGGCGAACAAATTCTGCAGAACCAGCCTCGGGTCCTAGTAGCGGAGGCCTCGTATTCAAGAAGGCTTCTGCCAATAACTTGGGCAGTAAGCAATTGACTCTGGAAGAACAGCGAATAATTCGCAATGCCCGTATGCAGAATGCTAGGCGTGGTGGTTTTGTGCGTATTTTTCCAACGGAGGACAGTATGGTACGCTATGGTAATTTCCTTGATCCGGCGACAGGCATTCCCCTCTCGACACCTGTCCTGCAAGGACAAACTTTTCAGTCAACGCTGCTACAGCACAACTACAATCAAATGCTGCACCACAGTCTGTATGGTGGAAAGCAATCGAACGATAATAAGGAGGAAAATTCCTTCGAGGAGCGCATAGCTCAGTACGAAAGGGCTCTAGAAACTGTCTCGCCCATATCCTTTGTCACAAAGCGCATAGAGCCCAAGTGCGAAGAAGAGGGCAAACGGCTGCGCAAGCAAGTTCTCAAACTGATACACAACGGATCCGAGCTTACTCAACTGCAGTCACGTCAATCTTTCAGCCTGTATCTAGAGTGCGTTCTGCGTCGGTTGGTACTGGAGCCCAGAGACAGTCACGAAAAGATCATCTTGAAATTTCTCAATCGGGTGGGTGGGTCTGTGAAGGCGCCCATATACTTCAGGAGCCAACAAAATTTCGGAGTGGCCAGTAAAGCGCGATCCGCCATGGTTGCTAAATTGTTGGGTGACTTTCTCGAGCAATACAATCGCGATACTGAAGCATATGTCGATTCGTTTGATCACATTGCAATGATTCCGTCGAGTCTCTTTGTCGACTTTCTGTCACAGGCACAAGAAGCTGATCTAGAAGCTGTACTGGGGCTGCATACAAGTATCACGGGTGGCATGCCGTATCTTTACAATAGATGTGGCCTATCGGTGCCACCAACACCGCCCATCCCTTCGGGCCTGCATGGATTCCTTAAGGCTCTGCCTGCTATGGTATTGAGTGGCTCAGGCGCACGCGATTTCAACAAGTGTGATGCTTATTATCGCCCCTCGGTGGCCGAAAAGGAGTCGACGGCTAACGGTAAAAAGGGACCCAAATAGAGAATAGTAAACGCAATACAAGTGAGTGAGGAAGCATGTGAGCTTACACTTTACACAGCATTGGAGAAAGCTTTATTCGTCTTAAGAGAACCCCCCAAAAGAAACAAAAACAGAACCACACAAGAGAAATCGAAAACCCTTCAGGTATCATGTGATACATGAGAATTAATAGAAATGCTTTTGAGGCCGCTAAAGTGATGATAAATGCCTAAATCGAATCTTAAATTATAAGTTAAGCAAAACAGACACTCTTTTTTAGCTATTCCATTTTTTAAAATATATTATAATAATAATAAAATAATAATAAGTACAATTTTTAAATGAATTTCCCATATTTATATAATAATGATAAACAAATACTAGTCCTTTGAATTCTTAAAAATCCTTAGCTAATTATTGTACACCAAACTAAGAAAACAAGATATTTATTTTTTTAAAATTTCGTAATAAATTTCATCTATTTGCGAATTTTTTGCTTAAAAATCATTTGTTGTTTTATTTTGTTCCTCCCGGAATAATTAATTGGTAAGTAGTAATTTTGTGTTAGGGGTGATGCTTTTGCCTTGATCACATCTACCGATAACAACAATATTGTGTTATATAAATCTCCACTACTGACCGCCGCCCATAGAGAAGAGTGATATAGAGACTCTAACTCGCTCCGAAGATAAAATGTTCGATTAGTAGGCGCAAGTGGACTTTTGTTATTTGATAGGTTTCAATAATATTTTTCAAGTCCAGCTTTTTATCGTTGATTAGCTACATAAAACTAATGGCAATATCCTCTGTCATAATACTATAGCATGCTTTCAGGCGTAGTATACAACGTTGTATCAATCGTTAGAGATATTTGAGGTGAGCGAATTGGAATCTTTAATTATTCAGCTCTATTCTACCACCACATTGAGATGCCACCTAATAGAAACACTAACATGACACACTTTGCATGTTCAATAATTTTTGCAGTTTTAAACAAAACAACAAAATCCAATATCAGTATAATGAACACAAACTTCCTTGCACTTGTCTGAAAACGCGCGCATGGAATATAAATTATATAATGCAACAAAATGACGGTCATTATCACGGAGGTGGATGATTTCCAATGGCGCAGCTGGAAGGGGTTTGCAGGGGGACAAATTCGTGAAAATGTGCAGCATAAACTTTTGCTAACATGTATAAAATAAAAATGAATAAAAATATTTGTACTATTAAAATGATTAATTTAAAAGGCTTCGGAAAATAATACCAGATCCCAGAGAGTTCAAGGAAATGTATGACATTATAGGTTCTAGACGGAAGTCATTTGTAGGTTACAATAATTACCGAGAAAAGTAAGCTAGATGATTTAAATGATTACTTTTTCCGACATCTAACAACGTTTTACTCCGGTCCGTCATGTGACGGACAATTGTGGAGTCTTTCTGGAATGTATATTCCGAGTCATTCTTTTAGTCCAAATTCTACTACGTTGGCCTCTAAGCAGTCTAGAATCAGGAAGAATGCTGACATCATTTCAAATCCCCTCATGACAAAATTTCCATCTAAAGTATTTCAATATCTGGAATTTTTCAGATTCAATGAAAATTGCAAAGATTTTCCTTATATTGAACTATGTTCAATTATGACTGCCCGAATGTGAAAATGAAATATTTATAGAACTGGAAAAAATAAGTTTCCCATTTTTATGAATTCTCGGTCTGATGGAAACCCTTTATGCATGTTCTTGTGACAAAATAAAGCTTTTATCTGACTACATAAAGAGTTTTCGATCTTCCAATTACTGTTATGCTGAATAACAAAACCGCTGTCTAACCCACATTACTTGTTGAGACGTGTCATAGGTCTCTACTTCTTTTTTGAACAACATTTGAACGAGTAAGAATTCTTGAGCTAAAATAAAATTGAATTACAAATATTACCATTATAATATTTGCTTTTTATTCCTGGTTCACGAGCGCTGCATTATAATTCCGTAAATCTTAAAGCAAATACAGACCATTATGTTCATTATACTCGTATTTTAAATCGGAAAACCTTACATTGGAAAACCCTGGCATTTCTGGTATGAATAATTTGGCAATAATTTCTCTGCTGTAAGAAAAGTTTTTGAGAGTATACATCTATAGGTAGAGTTTTTCACCGTAGCTTCAGTATATTCAAAAATTTCAATTTGGATTTAGGAAGGGACAGTCTTAAGTTCCAGTTTCATGATAATGTGATTCAAAATCTAAATTTCCCTTGATATTGAGAAGGTTAAAGAAGATATAAATAGATATTAAGAAGGAGAGAAGATTGATCATATGTACCATAATGACATTTCATATAAATTAATAACCATTTGTTGAAGCTTCATACTTATATGTAATTCAATTTAATAAGAACTACCGAGCTTGTTTAAATTTGAAAGCGATATAAAGATGTTTCTTTGGAAATGACAAATATGCATAGATTGCGCTATTGGAAGTGATGACAACGTTGTTCGTTATGAATGACTTCCAGTTTTATTTACTGGGGTTTAGTAAAATTAAATGTATAAATGACCGATTAAACCCTTATATTATTACGTTCATAACTGCCTTACAGTTATACTAAATTCACACAAAGTTGGTAAACCCCAACCAATAAAATTTCATCCAAAGACGCCAAAAAGCTCCGCAACTCATGATAATTTGGATAATCATCGATTAATTTAACATAGGCTTGTCATAGGAGGGATGCTGTTGTTTTTGGCTTTATTTCAGGGTATTTTCACTAGATCTCATAAATCAGAGAAATCATAAGTTTTTTAAATTTATAAGGTGCAACAAAATCAGTTTTCGTAAGCGCTTATGTATTAAATTAGTGACTTTTTTGACAAGAATCAAAGTCTTCATATCGGAATTCATTTCAATGTTGTATCCCTGGATCCCATTAAAATCAAAAATGGTGGTTTCAAACCGCCAGTCTGGCAAGCTAACAGCTGTTAAACACCTGCCATATGACGTGTTATTTATTTAGGGTAAGGTTTGCCATTTACGAATATAGATCGTTTAATAACCTAAAAATAGTTAAAACTTGCTACAAAAGTAGTTATTCAAACGTGGGCACTTTTCGTGCACTACGTCATAACTACGTCGACCTATTGTGCAAGGAATTGCCAAGATTATAAAGAAATTTAAAGAGACTGGAAGCGTTGCAGATGTGGTCAGGCCTGTGCATCATCGCAATGTGCGAGCTGCAGAAAATATCGCTTATGTTAGGGTAAACCGAATTTCAATTCAGAGCACTATGGCCGTATGATAACCGACTTCAGTTAGCCTGCAATTATAGATAGTGAAGTGGACGATATGTGGTTTCAAGAAGACGGTGTCACGAGTCACATAACGTGGCCGATTTTGATTTTGCTGCATGAAAAGTTTTCAGGAAACGTAATTTCTTGATTTGGCAACGTCAATTGTTCACCAAGATCATGCGATTTAACGCCGTTAGGTTTTTTATGGGCCTATGTCAAAGACCTTGTTTACGCGGATAATCCCCAACATGGAACCATTTGAAAACCAACATCTGCCGAGATTCCGCACGAAATTTTCGCACATTTCGTGCGGTCGACCAATCCAGAGGTGTTCATTTAAATGGCATTATATAATATAATATTTCGTACATATAATTCTGCCCAGCAGAAAACAACATCTCGCGTTGTTTCTGATAAAAATGTTACCTTTAGGCAACCTCCTGGTTATTTCCCCGTTTTACCAGGCCCTCGTAAAGCTGGCAAGCAGCCTGACAAACACCCCTCGTCAGGTCCCGTAGAGTCAGCCCCTCTTATTGCTGAAAAGCAACCTGGCACCCCCGTGCTAGGCACTTTTCCCGCCTTAGGTGCAAATTACCCGGCACCTCTGCAAGGCAAGGCCGCCGAAAGGCGCCATGGATTCACATATGCAGAAACCGCTAGAAACGGAAACAATCCAAGACATAATATAAGAGAAGCTGATACAAATCTAACAGAGAGCAAATTGATCACTACACTCACTGATGAATTCCGCGAAATGATGGCGGTAATGAAGCAGATGATGCAGCAAATGACTGCAATGACCACAATGTTGGTAACTCTAATGTCTAAAATGCCATAAATTCGATCGATTGATAATAGTCTTGTGGAATGCAAACGGGTTATCTAAACACAACCTGGAAGTCAAAACACTTGTAGATATGCATAATATCGACATTCTGCTTGTCTCTGAAACTCATTTTACCCGTAAGAATTATTTTTCTATACCGAACTATAAATTCTATCACACAATACATCCAGATGGTACAGCACACGGAGGCTCTGGAATACTTATAAGAAACAATATAAAACATCATTTGTCAAACCCATATGCAATGGCAGAAATACAAGCCCCAACAATAGTGGTTGAAGATTGGTCCGCGCCCAATAAGTATCTCCGCAACATATAGTCCCCCCAAACACAAAATAAGTTGTAAAATTTACAAGGAGTTCTTCAAAACACTTGGTAATAACTTTGTCGCAGGTGGCGACTACAATGCCAAAAACACCATCTGGGGCTCTAGGCTAACAACAACAAAAGGTCGTCAACTTCAATATGCAGCTGAATCAATGAACCTATACATGGTATCAAGTGCACAACCGACTTATTGGCCAACAGACTGCAGCAAAATCCCCGATTTACTAGATTTTTGTGTGACAAGAGGTATTAAGAAAGAGACAGTGCAATGTGAATCCATTTATGACTTGTGGTCTGACCACACCCCAGTAAAGGTAACTCTGGGCAGAAAAATTTTGCCTGCATCAAGAAGTTGTGTACTCCATAATAAACGAACTGACTGGAATCTCTTTCGACATTTGGTAAAAGCTAATGTAAATATACATATTGTTTTAAACTCAGATAACGATATAATAAATGGAGTTGAGCAGTTTAATAATATTATCCAACAAGCAGCTTGGAATTCTACCCCTTTGAATGAAAAAAATATACCCGAACAGAACAAAGTTCCATTGAGTATAAGAGAAAAAGTGGCTGAAAAGAGAAAGGCAAGAAAAAAGTGACAGAGAACTAGATATCCGCCCGATAAAGTGGTTCTAAATAAGTTAACAAAAGAACTCAAAGAGATCTTAAGTGTAGAGGATAGTAGAAAAACTGATAGAGATCTGGAAAATTTAGATGCAACTGCAGCTACCGACTACTCTCTATATAAACTAATAAAGCGTACGAACAAGTCCATAAAACACGATCCCCCTATTCGAACCATACAGAATACATGGGCTGAAAGTGATTCTGAAAAAGCTGAAACTTTCGCAAAACATCTGGAGAAAGTGTTCGTACCTAATGAACAACATGATAATGACACTTTTTTAAATGAGCTGCACAACTTTCTAAATGAAGATTACCAGATGGACTTGCCTATTACACAAATTACCACCTGTGAAGTTAAAAATATAATTGCTGATTTAAAAGACCGAAAAGCTCCGGGATACGACTTGATCACTGCTAAAGTCTTAAAATAATTGCCTCAGGAAGGCTTACAGCTTCTAACGAGAATATACAATGCAATCATTTTAAAGTTGTACATTCCGCCACAATGGAAAATATCTCAGGTGAAAATGATACGAAAACCTGGAAAACCACCTGAAAAAACCTCTTCTTACAGGCCCATAAGTCTCCTACCTATACCATCAAAAGTCCTCGAAATTTTATTTCTCCGAAGATTAAACCCCATAATAGAGTCAAAAAAACTAATACCTGATCACCAATTTGGTTTTAGACAGGGACATGGGACGATTGAACAGGTTCAAAGATCAGTTGAACTGATAAATAAATCTTTCGACACGAAAAAGTATTGCAATGCGGCATTTCTGGACATTTCACAAGCCTTTGATAGGGTATGGCACGAAGGTTTATTACTCAAATTGAGGAAAATGTTACCCACGAATTTCTTCATTTTTCTGAAATCTTATCTATCTGAACGAACCTTTTTTTGTTAAACACGGCGAAGACATGTCGGACATACTTAAATCGCATACGGGAGTACCTCAGGGCAGCATTATTGGTCCTACCTTATATCTGATTTTCACTTCGGACCTACCCACAGAAGAAGGGACTCTTATCGGCACGTTTGCAGACGATACAGCTGTTCTTGCCACTGATGTCAACCCGGATCAAGCATCTAGAAAATTGCAAAATCATCTCGATACCATAACAAAATGGCTGCGGAAATGGAGAATAAAGGCAAACGAAACGAAATCGGTTCAGGTAACGTTTACACTTCGGAGAGGATGTTGCCCTCCCGTGTCTATTAATAATGTTGAAATACCTCAAGCAAATTATGCAAAGTATCTAGGCATTTATTTGGACAGAACACTAACTTGGAGA
>JAHXMU010000047.1:1822502-1931536 GCA_019455685.1 Philornis downsi | reverse complement strand
TATTTTTCTAAAGCCGATGCACAAACACGTCTGTCTGCACAGAGAGATAAAATTACTAGCCACATCTAGTGTGACGATTTCGTAATTTCATCTAATTCAGAAAGCGAAATTTTGTTTACATACAACTAAAAGCGAAATTAGATGTTCGAAACCATAACAAATCCAGCCAACAGTGGCCACCAACAATTATTTGATTGTCGTAATACAGACATTGTACAAAGGCAGATATTAAACAATTAAAATTTAGTTTTCATAGAAATTTGGGTACGATGAAAAGGCAAAGCTTGAATGTTCTTTGTTACGTCATTTCCTTAAATATTTAATTAAAACCCACAGAACTGTCTGTAACTGTATATACGAGTACACATTATCATCGGGCATTATTGCAATACAAGGCATAATTACACCAAGAAAAAAAGACAATTTTTTTTGGGAAAATATCACAGATTTCGCGGATCATGTACATTTTTAAGCATGTGATACGTAGTAGGCAGTACAGATTTTTTGATACAGGAATATATTGTTTCATAATGAAGCCAATGTGTCCTTCTGGGTCTATTAAACAAAGTTTCAGATGCTTACAAATTAAGCATATTTAATAGATTGTCAATTTAAGTACAAGATTTGGCTTTTGTTATAAAACTACTATAGCACAGGATGGAGCATGAAAAATGAAAATGGAGACCGTTATATAAAGATGTTGAAGAAGTTTTTTTACCCAGGATTGTGCCCAAGACGTATCCTTTTCAACAGCAATTGGTTCCAGCAAGATGGAGCAACTGCACATATGTCCAGACCGGTTATGGCGGAGCTCCAACAAAAATTCTCAAACAAATTAATATACAAAAACTCCACTTTCCCCTGGCCCCTAACCTGACTGCAACAGACCTTTTTTAATGGGGGGTTAAGTCAAGCAAGAGGTGTACAAAACGAAACCAAGAAATTTGACTAAATTGAGGCAGTCCAATAAAACAACATTTGAGGCGATCCCGACTTCAACTCTTCAGGCCGCAATAAATAGTTTCATAATCTAATCACGCATTACCGTGAATGAGCATGGGGGTCATTTACGATCTATCATCTTCAAAACAAATTATTTATATAAAATAGAATTGAATTTTCTATACAATAAAAAAAATTAAATTCGTTGGCTAAAAAAAAGGTTACTTGAATTTCTTATTGTATTTCAAATTGCTGCGCCCCCTGTATGTCAGAAACTTTTTAATTTCTGTACTATTTGCAACCTTCTATCATACAGATATATTACTCAGTAGGACATATCCTTCTATTCAAAGAGCCAGGACAGCACCGAGGGTGCCTGCTTGTCATTAAAATCTCAGCCAAGTATCACTAAAGAAAACCACGTATAGGTATCGCATGTTCTGATGTCTTGAAGTAGATACTCTTGAATAAGTTTGGCTCATTTATTCAAGTATTTCTTGTTTTATATCTGATGTAATCAAGTTTGTAGATCTTACATGAGCTTTTTTACTGGGATTCTTCGTTCATATTAAACCGCAATCTTATACAGGGTGTCCTTCGGAAAGGTATGCTACTTTGTTTGTTTATAATTTTTGATTAAATGAAAGATAATGGATCTTATAGTAATAAATGTTTCATTTAACGTCGGCAATTATGTATGGAATACAATATCGGATAAATGGCCACCTCTGTTAGCCTCAGAAATGCGAGCCCTTTTGAGCACATTTTTCATTACATTCTCACACATTTCACGCGGTATTTCATTAATTTCATCACGAGTACTTCGTTTTAGTTGCTCAAACGTTTCTAGTTTGTTTGCATAAATCTTGCTTTTTAGATATCCCCACAAAAAGAAGTCCGAAGCAGTCAAATCAGGCGACCGTGGAGGCCAATCAACATCACCATTTAACCCCCATCACATTGTAACCCCGGCTGCATGCGATGTGGCACCGTCTTGTTGATACCACATGTTAATCAAGCCCAAACCATGCAGTTGTGGCATTAAAAAGTTTTCAATCATATCACGATACCGCTCCCCATTGACAGTTACTTTCACGCTGTTTTCAGTTTCAAAGAAGTAAGGTTCAATGATTCCTCCTGACCAAATTACACACCAGACTGTCCGGTGAGTGTGTTTTAATGGATGCAAAGGTGACTGATGAATAATTTGGGGGTTTTCCATTGCTCAGAACCGATTATTCTGTTTATTCACATATCCATTCAAATGTGCCTCGTCACTCATTATGATTTTTTCATGGAAATCGGGATTGTCATGGGCGAGCTATAATATCCTATTGGCATATGTACGGCGGCGTAAAGGGTCTTGTGGAAGCAAATGCAAATCCTTGTGCAAAATTGTGGCCAAAGTTGTTCTTTGAAGACCAAGCTCCTGAGCACGGCGTCGAATTGAGGTTGATGGATTACTTTGAATTACTTTCTTGAGCAGCTGTAATGTTTTCAGCCGATCGTGCAGTACGTTGTGGTCCACGCTTGGCCCTATCAGCTACAGACCCTCTTTCTTTCTCTCTTATTCACTTAACGATAAATAGTGCGTCTTGCTGGCACGTTTTTTCTCCCAAAAATTTAACGTAACTTTCTCATCATCACAGTAATCGATGATTGATTATGATAAAATGTTTTAATGATTAAAACATGTTTTATCGAATATTTTTCCACAATAAATTTGCCAAGTCTCTACTACACGACTGCCAAATATGAACTATCAAGACTAGTGTTTACCAAAATGGTGGCAAAATAAATTAGTAAACCTTCCCGATGGACACCCTGTACTTCAAAATCATAAAACCAGTACAGAAATTTCAGTCAGGTGAACTGATTTGCATATACCTTCAGCTAAAATCCTTTTTTTCTTTGCTATATCACCAATTATTGCTATATCAGCTAATTTGTATGTGTGGCAGCGTGACGGTACGATCTATTTTCCTACGCAGTCCTAAATACCTGATACGTGCTTAATTATTCGTATACTGAATATAGAGCAATTGAATGAAATATACGAATCTAGATATGCGAGCGTATAAGTTAAATCTGGTAATTTGTATGGGAGGTACTAGAGAGGACGCGGTTCTTCAGTCGATTATCTCACATTTCACCCATCATTATAAAGCAATATATTTGACGAAAATGTAAGTAATTTCAGGCTAAGAACTCCGGTTTGAAATCAGTTTGTGTGACAGGTATTAGAATATGCTTGGCAACGTAGCCCACTTCCGTTCTCAGAAGTAACGAAACACAGTTGGGTAACCAAACGCATGATATATATTTTTTCAAATTTGGTACAATTAATTGGAAAATATGAAAATAAGATTAAAAAAGAATAAATTCTCTTCAATCTCATGAATGAGACATGGGAGAGCTTTCACACATTCAGTGAAATTACACGCATAATATTTGTGAACTTAGTCAACGGGACTTAATGACGATTTCGAACGTCACAGTCACAGTCAATTAATTACCCGACTACTCGAAGTGTTCGTCAGACACATCGAGGGACCGCCGCTCAAATATTAATAGATGGCTATATACGGGATTGAACCCGGGATCTTGTGAAGGATAGTCGCGTGTACTAACCATTGCGCCACGGTCGGTCACATGAAGATAAAATTATATGGGTTAAATCATTCATTTGTATGCCAGGTGACGGGACGTGTGACAAATTTGATAAAATTTACTGCACGCGATTGGGACGTATGAAAACAAAAATATATGGGTTAATTTGATCATTTGTATGGGAGGTACCAACGGCCGACAAAGCCCATTGACAATAACTGGCTGCGATCTAGGGAAAGTCTGTGACAAGTTTTAGGAAATTCCTTAAAGATTTACAGTAGATTCAGCACTCAACCATCCAGACGGACAGATGAACATCGCTCAATCGACTAAAATATCATGAAACGCATTAGGTCAAAAGATACTTAGTCTGAAGGCTTTCTTCCGAGTGTTACACCTTTGTCGTATTAAATGATATATACCCTCATTTCTCTGGCTAAAGACATAATAAATTCCGGATAGTAGCATAACGTAAGGTATGACAAAGCTATCAGCTGTTAAATACCTGTCATCTAAAGTATTATTTATTTAGTGAAAGGTTTGCCATTTACGAATATGGGCCGTTTAACAACCGAAAACGCATAAAATAGCTAAAACTTACTGCAAAAGTGGTGATTCAAACGTGGGTTTTCAATTGAACAAAATTTTCTTCAGCGATGAAGCTCATTTACCACTCGGAGGTTACGTCAAAATTGTCGCATATGGGCCTCCGAGAACCCAGAAGTGATTGTGGAAAAACCATTACATCGGGAAAAGCGACTTCTTAATGTGCATTATAGTCAAAAGGTGCCATTGGCACGTATTTTCCCCAAAACTACCTCAAAAGGTTCCACTGCTACAACCAATCCAAAGGTGACCATTTAAGTAGCATTCTATTTCTTACATAATGCCATTATAATGAAATAAAAGTTTCATCGAAATCATAGCTTTATGAGTGTTTTATTTAACATTACTTGAAAACGAAAAATATAATAAAAATAAATTCATTATTTTTCCAATAGACGGTTTTAGTAATCCATACCTCGCTTTGTATAACGCAATCGTGATACGCTACACGGCTTTGGAGAGATACAATTTTAAAATTTACTCAAAAAGCTAATCGAAAGGCTTAGTGATTGCTTGGCTCAATATTGCTTGTATGAGCGTTAAAGATAGATACCCGCTAAGAAAAAAATATGCGTTATTTTACAGTTTTTCTTCGGCGAAAGAGGAAATGCAAGTCAAGCAGCTGAAAATGTGTTGATGTTGATGTTAAAGATGCACCACGTTCTGGAAATCCAATTGCCGAAAATACCGACAGAATAATGGAAATCGTCAAGACCGATCGAATAAGACGATCCAAAATACAAAAGATCGATGCGTGGCTGCCACACCAGTTAACGCAAAAAAAGCTCAAGGAATGATCTTGCTGGGATTTTTATATTAATAAAATGGTTGTTCAAGGAAATTTGAGTTTCATGGGTGTGACTGGAAAGCTCATTTGCATTCTACTAAACCAATTTGATATTCCTTCTATTGTTTAATTGTATCGGTTTATTTTGAATCGCTTACATTTTTTCAAATAAATTTTGAGCAATTCTTAATTTTTATGTCATCTCGTTGCATGTCGTCATTGTTAGACATTGATACAAAATCTGTTGGATCGTAATTCATGTTAAAAATCAAAATTTTTTTTTTTGAATAATTTGCATGCAAACGCATTTAAATTGGAGTCGTTTATTCCCGCATTTATCAAATACCATCCTACATTTTAATTCACAAATTAATGCCAAAAATATTAGAACATTTTGGCAAAAGACTGTTTTTAAAAAGTTGATTTTGATCTTTCTACGAACAAGTTTTTTCCAACTAGACAAATTTGTCCCAATTGTGGCGACAGATAAATTAGCTTGCCAAGAACATAATCCATTTTTTTTTCAAATACTTCAATAACTATGCTCGCAGCTAGGCTGCACATTACAAATGGACCTTACATTTGAAAGGAGGTGCCTTAATTATGGGCGTAATTATTTGGAAAAATAAGGTAAGGAGATATGCTGCGCAAGAGAAAAAAACAAAAAAAAAATAATAATTTTCGGATTTTAACATTTTTACGGTTCTCAGAAAGGCCACGAGTTGTTGGATTTTACGAAATTCTTTACACTCTGCGATAATTACTGGTAACTATAGGTACTTTATTAGTTGCTTTCAAGCTTTTAAATGGTCAATTTGTATAAATATCAAATAATTTCAAACGCAGAGCCATTTTTGTGCGTAGGTAAGGTAAAATTTAACATAAATATACTCTCTCTCCAAAGTATTTATTTTCTTAACCATCGAAATGACGGACCATTGATGCAGCATAGCAGCGCAAACCCGGACGAAAGTAAATAATGAATTTAGGGTAAAACTAACAAGCTAAGCAAAGTTTAAATGCCGAAAGGAAGTATTTTGGAAGATATTGGTCATATGAAGAAGTGTCTTGGAATACAATTTTCGTACGAAAATTTGTCTTTTCCCCTTAATTAACGTCAACAGCCATATGAAAGGCCATATGAAATCATATAAGTAAATGCCTTGAAAGTCACTTTTCATAACAAGGAGGGTTCTAGCACACATTTCGATATGAAAGGTGACTTCAATGATACAGTTTTTCATGCGCTTTTGTTCTTGAAAGATATCTTCCATTATACTTTATTTATGAACAACTTTCATGATACTTTTCTATGTGAAAAGTGCTTCTCTATGCGAAAAGAGGCTTTCATGACACGTTCCTTCATTCTTCTTTTTTTCTTTCTTCTTTCATCTTCCAACCACTAAGCTCGCAGCTATGCTGTTCATTACAAAATTTATGAGATAGGGTAGGCCTTTCCAGTATCTGTACTATAGCAGAAGGTCACCAAAATTTTGGCTGATTGCACCTTAACTTTTGTTTTATTGAAAATGGATGGATGGAATTTTAAAAGTAGCGTTAATTTTCTTTAAATCGATTGATTTGCATTGGTGGCCCAAGAAGAGGCGTGGCAAAGCAATTAATTTTTAACTCATATCTACGTTTACCACAAGCTTGATGTGAACAAAGTTAGACTGACTTGAATGATATTGAATAGAGGATATGATTATACAAAGCAGCACACAAATGTCAGCCAGGTGGACTGACGCATATATACATATAATACCTTTACCCAACGTCTTTGCGTTAGTGCAGCAGCGCACGGGATGCCAAAAGGAATGTGCTAAATTATTAAGCTCGTATCAATGCACAATAAGAGAAATAAAATTATAACTTACTGAACTTAATTATAATAAGTTACAGACACTTGCAAGAATTTATAAAGAAATCTATGAAATCGGCTAATTTGTAGATGAATTGTCATAAGAGGGCAGCAACACAGACCGTTTTCATTCTCAGAACTAAGGAAAAGGGGGTGGCTCGTTAGTTGATTTCGTACTAGATTTTATATATTGCTTTATAATGAATGAACTGAAATTTATGTTCCAATGAATTGGGCGAAGAAATTGCATTTCAGATGCTTTCCAAACTTGTATAAGAGGTATAATGCATTCCATTTTCATTGCCAGACTATACTTCAGCAAACTCGTGTACGAAATTGGCCAGTTGCATTTTCGGAACATCGATCAATTTGTATGGGAGGTATCAGCGGGGCCGGCTCGAAATTTGCCAGTTTACAATACCTGGCTACGATCTTAGAAAATAGTAGAGATTTACGGCAGTTGCCATCTCCAATAGTTTAAATTATTATTAATTATATTAATGTGTCATCTTCGAAAGTTCTTTAAAATAGCTTTTATGTGTTTGGAAAATACCTTCAATTCTGAAAATGATTTCATTTTTAAATTTAAAATAAATTTTAATAATAATAAATTTTAATAAATTTAAAAAAAATAAAAATGAAAAAGTGATCCCTTCCGAATTCATTTTATTCTGAGAAATTATAGCAGTTGTAGTATCTACCAGCCAGTTAGATGCACTAACGCTTTTATAGAAAAACATTTCAATTGCGAGGATATTGAAAACAGTTGCGGTATAACGATTTTAATTTGGACCCATTCATATATAGGGTCATCATTTTTTTCAAATCTAAGTTTTTCAGGTTCGCAGCGCTGGTTGATAATGGCGTCCAAACGTCATGGAAAGACTAACAAACGAGCAACTATTGCAAATCGTTGAAATTTATTATCAAACTTCATGATCTGTGGCAAATGTGCATCGTTTGATACGACCATTTTATGGTCGTCATAATCGACCTACTGAATCAACAATTCATGCTGTTATCTTTAAATATCGCACCAAATTTACTTTGTTGGACATAAAACCATCGACTCGCATGCGTAGAGTGCGTACCGAAGAAAATATTGCAGCCGTTGCGACCAGTGTTAATGATGATCGTGAAATGTCAATTCGTCGTCGGTCTCAGCGATTGGGCATGTGTTACTCAACCACAAGAAATTTTTTTTTTGCCCCAATTGGCTGAGTTGAACTTGATTGACATGTGGTTTCATCAGAACGGTGCAACATGCTACACTGCTCGTGGAACAATGGATATCTTGACTATTTCTTGTAGAGTTATGTCAAGTCGTTAGTCTATGTGGACAAGCCCAACACTATTGAAGCCTTACAGGATAACATAACATGCGCATTCGTGGAATACAGACCGAAGTGCTCGAAAAAGTGACGAAAAATTAGACCTTCCAAATGGACATTTTGAGACGGGGCCGCGGACAACATTTACATGAAATTATCTTTAAAAATTAAATGGCAAATACCAAATTGGAGTATTGTATTCGATTTTTAGAAAAAAAAAAAAAACGATTAAAAAATCACCCTATATAAAGTAGTACAAAAGTAATCAACCTATATAAAGTAGTACAGAAGTAATGATATAAATAACAAATAAAAGGCAATAAGTAACTCAATTAATGGGTGTCATAAAGATATTCAGCCCTACGATCATATGTGTATTAGGATGGTGGCGAAAATCATCATCTTTCAAATACTCTTTAGTGTTTCACATTAGTCCAAAAAGACAACGGTTTTTTGTATCAAATTTCCAAATTTCAATTTAAAATTTTCCGAAGATTTCTCACATATATTTCGACTTTTCAAATCCTTCGTTTCTTTTTTTGTAAAAACCCAACTAAAATGCACTGAAAGAAACGAAAGAAAACAGACCCTTCAGTACGACGATGTTCAAGAAAGCACAAACAGCTAAGGGCGCTGGAGATGGTATTTTGGCGAATAACGAAATAGTTATTCATCCAGTCAGCTGTGTCAATATGACCAATTTTGCAAGTTTTTGAATTATATCCTTAAAGTAAATAATTAATAAAAGAATGATCAATCGAATTAAGAATGAAATTAATATATAATTTAAGATCGACAATAAATTCAAAAACGAACAAAAACATGAAATACAACTCTGCAAAGGCATTGCCAAGTCAAGTGTTTTTGACACGAACTACTCACACATACATATACATACAGTTTATGTACTGGTGTGGTCCCTTCCGGTATCTTTTAACTGCCATCCTATATATGGCTTTTAATGGATGCATAAATAGTATGCATAATCGTAGAAAAAACACTGAAAACGTCCAGTACATTCACAACACCTCCAAAATGGGTGGATCAATGCTGACTGTCTGCAGTAGTTACGTTTTTTCGGCAGCGTTTATGAAATTTGTTATTTATATTTAGTCACTGATGTCAAATCATCATGCCATGTTGCACGATTGTGCGACACGGGCAAATAATAAAAATGGATTATCGAAATGAGTATTCGTCAGTGCGAACAACGACACGTCAACGTTTGGCGACCAAATGCGGGACCACTGATTCTTTAAATTTGAAATTTTGGAGCGTTTGAAAGGTGGCCACAATTATGGTCGAAGCGCATTTTTGAACAAATGGCTACGTTAACAAACAAGATTGCCGTATATGGGACGATGCCAACCAGCATGAGTTAGTACCGTTTGTTGCGGATTTTGGGATGGAAACATCATCGGCGCTCTCAATTCCATGGTTTTTAATTGATGTGTTTATGACACTCTTATTCCTTTTCTCAATTGCTTTATCACTCGATCGTTGGATTTTCGGAAGACGCCTTTAAACACTTCGCATGTCAATTTTGGCGATTCGGCCAGCAGCAGTTTGTTTTGGGCGATGGTAAAATTGTTTCCCTTTTCTTCTGTTTTTATCCAATAAAATCATGAATTTTTAAAATCCGATTTTGGCATCAGGAATGCTGTCTAGCCGATATTATCATTTGTATACCACTTATTCTTAATTGTGTCTTAAGTGTTTTACAAACTTCCTAATATAATTCTACAATCTACACCCAATCCTCAGGTTTGCTGTGGGCAATAGTACCGAGATCTCCACCTTTTTCTTTTTTTCTAGGTAATGGCAACATTTTCTTGTGCCCATCATCCCATGCTTTATCCATAGTGGCATTCTATTTATTTCATTGGTCTAGCATAAAGTATCAAGTACATCGCCATTCTTTCTCTAACTATACGAGTTTATAAAAAGACCTTCTTCATTTCGAGATCTCGCTGCCAGATGGATGTGCACGCTTAATTTCATGGTTTTACCTTCAGTCGCTTGATTTAGAACTTGGTAGCACTTTTATCCCATCTTTTCTCTACGCAAAATCAACAGTGTAAACAAAAAAAATGGCCATATCATGATTGATTATTGACACATGCCGATTTATCTGGTAATAAATAGCTACAATATCTTTTACATTGTGAAACACAGATGTGCGAAATCGGTACATTAGGTATAAATTGCCAATACGAGGATTGGTCATAGCTTTAAAATAATTGATATTTTCAACGCCGTTTTCAAAAAGTACATCCATTTATTTATCAATTAAAATCTTAATACGTTGGTAGTTGATAGATGTCGAAAAGGGCCATTAACTATTTAAGAAGTCACCTCAACTGCGGGCGTGGTAACTGAAAAACACTAACAAAAAATTAAAATTCTCTGGAAAAAGTCGAAAAAGGCCATTTTGGAACTACCACTTGTCTGACTGTAAGTCAATATATCGCTTATGAAACTGCCTTAATTATGGGCATAATTTTTTGGAAAAATAAGGTCAGGAGATATACCTATATTGTGCATGAAAAAGAACCAAACAAAACTAATTTTTTGATTTTACAACTTTTGCAGTTATCAAGAAGCCCAAGAATTGCTGGATTTTCATGAAATTCTTCATTCTTGTTGTTGTTTTCAAATTGTGATGATGAAAACAAACATCAAATAATTTCAAACGCAGATTCATTTTTTACGTAGGTAAGACAAAATGTAATATAAATATGTTCCTTTCTTAACTATTTTTTTTTTTTTTTTTTTGAATTTCGAAGGAGCGGACCATTGTTGCGGCATAGCAGCGCAAACCCGGATGAATATAAATAGTTAATTTAAAGTAAAACTAATAGTTTAAGCAAAACTTAAACACTAGGAGCAAGTATCTTGGAAAATATTTGGCCTATGAAGAAGTCTCTTGGAATACTATTTTTGTATGAAAAATTGCCTTTTACTCAGAATTAACGTCAACAGTCATATGCACAGTTGTATGAAGTCGTATGAACAAGTGCCTTGTAAATTACTTTTCATAACAAAGAGTATTCTAATAAACATTTCGATATGAAAAGTGACTTCAATGATAAAGTTTTCCATGCACTTTTTTTTCTTGAAAGATATTTTCCATTACACTTTATTTATGAATATTTTTCAGGATATGTTTCTATGCGAAAAGTGTTTTCCACTGCTCCTTTCTATGTGAAAGGTGCTTTCCACTATACTTTTGTATATGAAAAGTATCTTTCATGAAACATTTCTATATAAAAAGAGCCCTTCGTGACACATTTCTGTGTGAAAAGTGCCTTTCATGACACTTTTCTATGTCTAAAGTGACTTTTCTATATGGAAAGTGTCTTTCGTTATGTTTTACTATATGAAAAATATCATTCATTTTTCCTTTCTATATGAGCCATGTGTTTCATAACAACATTACTTGAAATAACTTTCATGACACTTTTCTATACGAAATGTAACTTTTTTCTATGAAAAGTGACTTTTCCATATGAAATGTAACTTTTCTCTATGAAATGTAACTTTTCTATATGAAAAGTGACTTTCATATATGAAAAGTGACCTTTCTATATGGAAAGTGACCTTTTTATATGAAAATTGACTTTTTTATATGAAAATTGACTTTTTTATATAAAAAGTGACTTTTCTCTATGAAAAGTGACTTTTCTCTATGAAAAGTGACTTTTCTCTATAAAAAAGTGACTTTCCTCTATGAAAAGTGACTTTTCTCTATAAAAAGCGACTTTTCTCTATAAAAAGTGACTTTTCTCTATGAAAAGTGACTTTTCTCTATGAAAAGTGACTTTTCTCTATGAAAAGTATCTTTGATGACGTTTTTCCCATTACGAGTTTCTTTTATTTGCAAAAGTGTTTTGGCAAATAGCCTTGTATTTAGCATAAAAGCCTCTTAACAGACTCCGTAACGTCTATAAAGATGCTATGCTATTATTCTAAAGAGTCTTACAGGTACATCTGTTCCAAAAAAGTAGTGGAATTAAAGTAAAATACGATTTTAAAAGTTAACATTTCGTTTTGGATGTTTTGCAAATGAAGTGGTTTGTTGTTTCATTTTCTCATATGAAATGAAGTTCGAAAACAGAAGTTGTAAACAGCTGATTTTGACTTGAAAATAAAATTTAGTTATTAAAACTACTATTTGTGATTTTTGTGCATAAAATTAAAGGATAAATAACTAATAAGGACAAATAAATATATAAAGGATAAACAAGTAATGAATGCGGTGTTAGCGTCCACTGTATACCAAACCAATGAATACGCAAAAGGAAAATTACAAAGGCGAATTTTGCGGGATCACTCAAATCCTCTGGATATGGGCGACACTACGTAAGTACACACAGGTATGTGCTTAAGTACATTCAATATACTTTTAATAAAAACTATTAGGTTTTTACAAAATTATCGCATCAACAAAGATGCATTTTGTAACATTTTACATTGAATAAAATTGAGACTGCCAAGTCATCCATTCCGGCAGAACTACAGTTTGCTGCCACATTAAGATTTTTAGCAGAAGGAGGTCAACGAGGGGTCAGAAAAGACACTAATATGGCCTTAGCATGGAGCACCACCTGCAAATTTTTAAATCGAGTGCTTATTGTTCTAGAAAAATATATTTGTCCTAAGTGGATTAAATTGAAAATGACAGTTGATGAACAAAATTTGTCTAAACGCCACTTCATGCAAAAATTTGGTATTCCCGGTGTAGTAGGATGCATTGATGGAACTCACATGGAAATTACTAAGCCGCAAAAATATTCCACAATTCTTCCAATTTTACATGGTCCCCTTTTTCCAGGCCTGGATTGTTTTGCATAAAACGTAGCATTATTGCATCCTGCGCTGTATTCTTGCGTTTTCTCCTTCAAACAAGGAACATTTTTATTCAACCAAAGGAATCTGACCACTTTTATTTATTATACTTACAGGTTTATTTGAAAAAATTTTTGTTTTACAATAAAATTTCAAAGTATTTTTAAACCACTTCTTTTTGCCTAAAAGTAGTTTATAGAACAATACAATTCACTACGATTTGGTGTTCGAAAACAAAACAGAAATGAAAAGTAAAATTCAGAACACCCAAGTGTCAAATTGAAGTGATTACAAACTACTTTTACTTCAAAGTAGAATCTGTACTCTTGGTTTTATATAGCTAAATAGCATGGAACTGAATCAAATTGGCGTCAAACTCTATAAAACAAGAAAAATCTTTTGGATTCAAGAGTAAATAATATTTGAAACCTTAATATTATTCTTCTTCTCATACATGCATGCATACATGCCGGTTAACCGACTACTCGAACTATTCGTCAGACACATCGAGGTGACCGTCGTCCAAAAAGAAATTTGATGGTTGTATCGGGCTTGAAACCATGTTTATACGCAGGATAGTCGCGTGTTCTAACAATCGTGACAGAATACTAGAAATTTTTAAGACAATGACATATAACCTTAATTTGCCACATTTAAGAGTTGTTCGATTTTTATCAAAAATTTTCAATAATCGTTGTAGATCAAGAAGAATAATGTTAGACTTCGCGGCCTTCAAAATTATTACTTTTCCCTTCAAAATTTGATTTTTCTCCCTAATATATATATATGGCCTAGATAGTAACCTGTCTAAAAATAATTCAGATAAATCAAATTCAATGGTGTACTAACAACGAAGGCAAAAAACCGATAAAATTGGAAACCAATGTATGCGTCAATATGAATAATAGTAAATCGTTGCATGTTTTCCACACGCAATCCCTCTCCTTTATGATCTTCGATTATGTGTAGTAAAAATGTTGTTATCTGTCCTGAAACATGCGACTGTCAATTATTCATGTCTGTCAATGTTACAACAGTTGGTTGCAGTAGGGAGTAGGATACTTCAACTAGTGATTGGCCTTAATCAAATAAAAGTCATTTGAAAGTGAAACGCAGAGGAAATATCGGTATTCAAATACATTGAGGAATTATGCTAAACAGCAGAACTCAACACTGACTGCTGTGTTTGAAGTGCATAAAGAAGTGTATACAGTAATAAATTGAATGATTATCGTTATTTATTGCATTAAATTCTTGTCAAACTTAAAAGACTACGCCTGCTTTCGAAATATAATATCAAATAAAACGTGGCAATCATGACATCGGCTCCATCCGTTGTAGGATTTAATTTTTGCAAGTGGTGGCAAAACATCTTTTGTTATTTGCGACAAAGAAAAAAACTAAAGTCTTTGAACTTCATTATATACTGATTGAAATTAAGCTCGACAGATTTAAAGATGAGGAGATGACCGAAGATTCAAAGATGAGGAAGCTGTGCGCAATATGGTTGCCGCGCTTGTTTTCAATACAGCAAAAACAGCGTCGTGCGATGTTTCACTGCAATAAAACCTAAGTTTTGCGTCGATGTATAACCATGGATGAGACATGGGTCGACCACTTCACACCTGAGACAAAGGAATATTCAAGGAAGTGGACTGGAATGGGAAAATCGTGCCCAAGCGAAGACGGTTCCATGTCCAAGCAAGGTCATGGCATCTCTTATATTATATCTTATAGACGAATCATCGACGAATATTACGCTTTATAACTTATTGCAGCGGTTAGGTGACGAAATTATAGAAAAAGCCCGCATTTCGCGAAAAATAAAGTGTTTCATCACGACAATGCTCCAGTTCACACATCCACTATTGCGATATCCACAATTAATGAATTAAAGTTCGAATCGTTTCATCAAGCACCTTATTCGTCAGATTTATCACTACTATTACTATTTTCTATTTCCAAACTAAGAAAAAATGGTTCGGTGGTAAAATATTTGCCAACAATGAAGAAGTGGAGTCTGTGTTGATGGCTATTTTGAGGAGTTTGATAGTTCTTACCATAAACAGGGTACAAAAGCTATTATTATATCTCTGGAATATGTATGTCGATCTAAAAAGAGATTATGTCGAAAAATAAAGAAATTTGTTCCCAACTTTTTGTGTCTTCTTCTTGGTTAGGTCGGTTAGTTTTGGGGCCGTTTTCGTATCAAATGCTGACCGTGTACCAAATTCGACTAAATTTAGTACAACCACATAAAAGATATGAACATAAATCATCCATTTGTATGGGAGGTACCAAAAGGCTGTGGTTAATTATTCGATTTGTTTCAAGTTTCTCAAAAATTATTAACCAACACCATGGGCAAAAATGTATGTTACTGTAGGTTACATACGAGGAGTTACAGGGTCCACAGGATTCTTACGTGAGGCCTTACCCACGGTGTGCTAACCACACTGGGTATGTTACAAAGCGATTGCCAGCGCCCTCCGGGAAAGCTAAATTAACTTGGGACTATCTAGGAACAGGGGCCGACAATTTTGGGAGCAACCTGTGGCAACTGTCAGCCCTTTCTTCCAACCAGAAGATACCAAATTGATTATGCTAGTATGGAAAATAACCCCTATTGGCAGAGGTGAGGCCTATCTTATAACCTCTGCTGCTCTATGGGTTTGTAGCACTCGGTTGCAATGCAACACTGCATTCGACCGCACAAAGACTCAACCAGAGAATTCGGTTTCAACCAACAATCCGCGCGATGCTCCCATTATCGGTCCAACACCAAATGATTAGGCGACAACTTTTTCCTGTCCCGTCGTTTTCGATAAGCCCATTTACCTATCATAGACTCGGTACTTTGTTCACAACACTGTGGTGTGCAATCTATGGTGGTGGATGTATAATACGGGGTCCGATCATAGATATGGCCCCCATCCACTTGTTATATTGTTAACTACTACTATGACGGAAAGTTGATAAATTTACGATTTTAAAAATTATCGCATTTGAAATGAAAAACTCTGAGCAAAGATAATGAGACCAAAATAAATTGAATTTTTACCTAAGTCGGTTGACGTATTAATTTTTTCATTACATTGCGATAAAAAGAATTTTTCATGGAAGCAAACGCGCGTTGTTATCCAGTGCAATATCTTCTTATTTAGTCCGTATTAGACTTAGCAAATATTGTTAATTAAATAGTAGGTACCCCATGTAGAATCTTTGGTGCAGCCATATACGTCAAATTATAAAAATTGTATAATAGTTTTTATTACTTTTTGCTTAGAAAAATAATATATCTTTTTTATTACTTATACATATGCAATCACAATAATAAATCATTATTTTATGAAAATATTTGTATGTGTATATTTGAATATCTATCAACTAATTTCTTAGGGCTAAATTTCTAACTTAGTATACTCAGGTATATAAATTGTTAGCTTCTGGCATCAACTAGATGATGGCATTTTCCTGAAGTCAGAGAAGGAATGAGCAGCCGCCTCATTCCCATGCTCAGTACATTCTTCATGTTCCCTTTAGGGTCGAGTGATGAAATAACGTGATTACATTTTAACGTATTTAGGATATACTCGTATGTTGTAATAGATGGCCGCTTGGATATGTTTTGAATTCGTTGTAAGGAAATGAAGCTTTTGGTATTAGATTTCATAAAAGGCAAACAATAGGCATCCTCCCTTGGCTCGGTGATTACTTCGATACAGGTGAAAGTTTTTACTTTACTTTGGTTGTAAAATCATGTGAGTCTCCTCAGCACCTTTGGTGAAATCCGACAGTATTCAAAATTCATCATCCTCTCTAAAAATTAGGCCTTACGAATAAAATTTCAGAGTCCTCCCCACTCTAAGCTGCCATTTTGACACTGAGGTTTTGATAGTTACATCCAACTTGCCGTGATTGTTTCATTTCAGTCTTCTTGTTCATTCTAATTCGCCACTTTTACACTAATCTTATTGGCACTTTGCGGCTTCCATCTGATGCTGCGGCAGAAGCAACGCATAAATGGGAACTGTTTGGCCTCTCCTACAAAAACGAACAACTCAGTATCAAAAGTAAAACTAGTATAGGAAAGATGGCATAGACTTCAGCACGTGGATGACAGGTTGAGATCAAGTACGTTATATCATCCTCCTCATGCTCGATGCCATCCCGCGTGGGCACCTCGACTACTACGACCTCATCGGAGAGGAAACCAATGGGAAATGTGCAGTTGGTGGCATTGATGCAGCCCTGAGAATCGCTGATGTTGGAATATTGAAATGTCGGCTTATAGATATCGAAAATAGCGTGAATGTCGTTGCGTACCAAGTCGTTGTCGCTGTAGAAGATATAGTAGTAGTAACCGTCGGTATCGATTTCGTGAATGGACAGCATGCGATGCGAGCCATTCTCCAGGAAGTGCGGATTCGTGCACTCGGCAATGGGCGGAAAATCGCCGAAAGAGAGCTTATTCGTCTTGAAGCATTCCAGAAGGCCCGTCTCAAAACTAGAGATGGAATTGGACTCATCGGTTTCGGTAAAGTTCATGGCATTGCCGCCGTGAGAGTACTTGCGATCGTAGACGTGATCGCGTTTAGGACGATGTTTGTACAGCTGATCGTAGACCTGTTGCTTGCGTTGTTCGTGATTTTCGCGATGCCGTCGTAAATACTGCTCGTGCAGCAAAGATCGTTCGTGTCTAAAGGAATGCTCCATCTTAGAACTGGAGCCCTCATGGGGTGGAGTAGAGTGGTTAATGGGATCTATGTCTTCGTCACTTGACTTGAGGCTGTTCTCGTTGTACTCTTGATGCTTCACGACGTTTGCTGAACCCTTTTTCAATTTTTTTCTGCGGGCTTTGGTAGTAAGGGGAGGATTTGTAGTCGTTGTGGATGTCGACTGAGGCTGCGCATGTGGCAGTGGAACATTGATATCATCTTCCTCTGTTGAATCTTCTCCCCCCTTGTTTTCCAGTTCCATTAAATTATCGGAGTCAGGCATAACTTCTTCGCGATGCTGTGAATCACTACTGTTACCGACGGCAATAACTTCAGGAATTTCAGTTATATCTTCAAAGAAAACCTTCACCTGCTCATGGTCTTGGTGATAGTTTGGCCCCATTTTCTTTTTGTTATGATCCAACAGTCCACAAGTGTCCAATTCTCGAGCACCCTTAACAACGAGCATACGGGATCCTTCATAGCGTGAGCAAAATTTCAAGAGCACCCGCGCTCCTTTCAGCAGATAAAAACCCCAATATTCAAAAGTATCGTCGGGCAGCGTCATGGACTTCTTTAGCCGTATATGCTTGTGATTGCTCGATATCTCCGGCTTGCTGCGCAATTGGAACGCATTGAACTGGCTGTTCATCTTCAACGAATGTTGTTGACAGAATATCGATGAAATACCTTCCCTGATCTCGATTATGTCCGATTCGGCTACCGGGTACACAACATCAGCAAACACCGTTCGCCGCAAATACAAAGGGATGACAATCAGGGTGGCCGGCAGGACGACAATGAGAAGGCAGAAGATTAGAACCCTCTTGACGCCATGCATTTTGCGGGCCTCTGAAAACAGCAAAATAAAGTGAGAAAAAATCCATTAATATGCATCATCATCATCATTATCATCATCATCATATCGAAACTATTACTACAACTATATATTTTAATCGGTACCTTCAAATCGATATTCCGTCGATTGAAGTTTGTAATTAGCTATCACTTTTGTTTCCATTTTCAGAATGTCGAATTTTACGAAACTTAAAAACGAAAACTTAATAAATCTGTCCGCACGATCTTAACGCAACTACTGACTTTTAGTAAATGAGTCCGTTTTTCTTTCTGTTAAGAAAATTGTCACACAGACATGATTATCGCCCATGGGGCCCTCGCCGCTCCTCGGACCATCATGAAACTCTATATCAGTCACCAACAAACAAATCAAACAAATAAACTTTATTTGCTCGTTTAATTTCGAAGCTTTTGTTGCTGTAATGGTTTAGTCTATATTCAGATTATACGAATATCTACGACAAATATTTTGGATTCGCATTCTACTGAAATTTGTTAGTCGTGATTCTGTGACACAATCAGTGAGTCTCAACTGGTTTTAGGGGGATATATTTTGTAATTGTTTAAACATTTGCGAATGATCACATTTATTTGTAATAAGCTCTATAAAATTCATATTTGAAATGTTATCGATCTCATCTGATCCAGCGTTGGTGCCGAATTTTCGTCGTCCATCACATCGGGTTACCGGCGTTTGTATATGACCTACCCAAATCGAATTATTTTAATTTTATGCTTTCTGTACAATCGCACACTTTTACCTTCACGTAAATTGACATCCTACTATTGTTTCCATAAAAAAGACCAGTTTTCAATTTAAATTACACGAGAAAAATGAATCACAGAAATGTTTACTTCTTTAGCTGGAGAAACTGAGGTAATGGATATCCATTTACTGGTTCTGCATGACTGTCAGCAGTTAAATACCTATATTTTGAAGTGTTATTTATGTACTGATAGGTTTGCAATTCACGAATATGTATCGTTTAATAACGGAAAAACGCGTAAAAATAGTTAAAACTTACTACAAAAGTGGTGATTCAAATGTTGACACTTTTCGTGCATTACTGGGTGATTATGATCGTCATAATCGACCTACTGGCCAAGGTATAGGCAAGATTATAAAGAAATTTTAAAAAACTGCAAGCGTTACAAATGTATTTAGGTCTGTGCATCATCGCAATGTACGCACTGCCGAAAATGACGCCACTATTGTCAATTCAGAGCATATGATATGACGATATGTGGTTTCGAGAAGATGGCCGCACGAGCCACCCAACATGCTATATTGCATGAGAAGTTTTCCGAAAGCGTAATTTTCCGTTTCGGCGACGTCAATTGACCACCAAGATCATGGGATTTGGCGCCGTTAGACTATTTTTGTGGTTCTACGTCAAATACCATGTTTATGCGGATAATCTCCAAACGTTGTTTGGAGATTTAGTTTATTATTTAGTCAGTGATGCCAAATCATCATGTTAAGTTGTGTGATTGAATAGCGTGTACAAATGATACAAATTTATTATTAAATTGAAATTTCATTAGCTTAAACGGTGTGCGCATTGTGGCCACTTTACGGCAGACATGGTGGCCCTTTCAAGTCAACCATCCAATCTTTGTGAACAAATTCGTAACAACCGCCAATATCCGCAAGCCAGATCGGCTGAGAACATCCCGCTGTTTGCGGAAGTGCGCCGGAGAACCCGAGGCAGTCGGCTCTTTATAGTGCACTATAACTCCGAATTTCGCAGACATCAACTTAGCGAATTTTGTATCGGGATTTGGACCTGCAACCGAACAAGATCCAACAGACCAGGAACTCGAAGTTAATGATCATAAACAAAGCCGTTTATTCGCTGCCTAAACTTCAGGACGTTTCTTCAAGGAGGACGTTTTGGCTGAAAATCGTTTTTAGCGATAAAGTGCATTTTTTGGTGTATATGTTAGAAGACGAAATTGCCGAAATAGCACGATGCCAGATGGACCGGCAGCATCTTTAGTTCATACCTCTTCGAAAGCAACTTTGGTGAGGCCATCCAGAAAACGGCGAGCACTCCGAATCACTGACAATAAATTTCTTCTGACCCAAATTGAACGAATGGTAATCTCTTTTCACTCGATTTGACCATTTTACATGAAAAAAATGCTTTTGCTGAATATCCTTTTTGCGCTAAAATTAAACTGCCACCGCTTTAAATCTGATTTTGATTTAAACCGACCGGCTAAAATTGACACGCTTCGGAAGATTTTGGATTTGGGAACTCAGATTGGCGAAAATTTAAAGTTTTTCCTTTGTGAAATTCAAACAAATTTGATTAAAATCTATAGCTTTTTTCTTTATGTCGCTAATAATTACATCAGAAGGCGCAAAGAGGAATGTTTTCACATAAACTATTCTATGTTAATATTAATTTAGATTTAGATATTAATTTAGACCTTTGACACTTCGTAGGCGTAACTTGTATGAGAAAACTAAAACGAATGGATAAAATTTCCCTGTAACGTCCACAACCGCGTCTACCTCCCATAAAGGATGAAAATGAAAAACGACAACTTCCCTAACAATCACAAAAAATATGATTGGCAAAGGATCAAATTGATTATTTTGAAGTGCTGAAGTCAAACCGCAGAGACTTTACAACAGTTTTAATTTTTTGCAATTTTTGAAATCATTATAATTTTTGTGATTTACGGTTTTGTGTCGATTAAGGCTTTAAACTTTTGTGTATCCTGAACTTTATAGTTCAGCTTAAAATTCCTAAAAAAAACCGTATGAAGATACCCAATCCTTAAGCTGTAATTAAACAGCAATTTCAAGCATAAGCTTCAATTATAATAATTTTAGGATTGTTTCAAAATAAAAAATACAGGGATAGTAAAGACTGGTACTATGCTGGCTTTTCACGGGAAATCTCCATATAAAAAAATGGTTTAGAAATTTAACATTTTCCACCAGACACCACTCTGCTTCTCCGGGAGAAACAACGCCAATCTTTTTTTTCTTTTTTTTTTTTTTTTTTGGTTTCCAACACTAAAACCAAAACAACTTACATTTTTAGGTCATAATATGTTTTGTAATACGAAAGCGGTTCCAAAACTAGCCGACCTAACAAAGAAAACACTAAAAAGTTGGGAACAACATAATTTCCTTTTAGCTCGATATACTTTTTCCATCGATATTCAATATCTGTATATACTCGTATACCCTGTTTTTGGTAAGACCTGTTAACCTCCTTAAAATAGCCACAGACTCCACCTCTTCATTGTTGGTAAATCTTTTACCACTGAGCCATTTTTCAAGTTTGGAAATACAGGGTGGCGCAATAGAACGTGCATATTGCATCATCTTTTTTTGCGGGGTAGAAAAGGCGCGGGCGGGGGGCGCCTACATCGTTGGGTTGGCGGACTCATGGAGTTTTAGTCGCTATGAATCACTTCGACGGGAAGCGTCGCGCATTTTGCGTGCGCGCGTTTTACGCGCTCGTTCATATATTGCTACTAGGCGACTATATTGTGCTGAATATGGACTATGGCGAATTAGTGAAGCTCCGAGTGCTAATTTAATTAAAATATGGGTAAAGCGTTTTGAAGAGACCGGTTCAACATTTAAACCACAAGCAAATAGTTGTCCAAGAACATCTATGACCGAAGACAATGTTGAGAGAGTTATGGAGTCAGTACGAGGAAATCCACAAATGTCGATTCGCAAGAGATCGTCTGCCTTACAATTATCACGACGAAGATTGCACCGAATTTTAATATTGGATCTTAAACTGCATCCGTATAAGCTGCAATTAACACAAGAACTGAAAGAGTCTGACTTCATAGCAAGGCTCGCATTTGCTAATGAAATGCTTAATCGATTTTCCAATTTTGACAATATCCTTTTCTCTGACGAGGCTCATTTCCTTATGAATGGGTTCGTAAACCGCCAAAATTGTCGTTGCTGGAACAGTGAAAATCCCAAAATCAAACACCAGAAACCATTGCATAGTCCTAAAGTGACAGTATGGGCAGCAATCTCTGACAGAGGAATAATTAGTCCTTTTTTCTTCGAAAATGCGCGGGGCCAAAACGTCACTGTTAATACGGAACGCTATGTTGAGATGTTGGACGGATTTTTGGCTCCAGAAATTGAAAGTTCAAGAATAGTGAATTCCAGAACTTGGTTCCAACAAGATGGAGCTACCTGTCACACATCAAACGACTCAATGGCGGTGGTGAAGCAGGTGTTCCCTGGCAGACTGATTTCGAAAAGAGGTGATATCCCATGGCCCCCACGTAGTCCAGACTTGACGCCTCTTGACTTTTTTTTGTGGGGATACCTCAAACACACAGTCTACAGTAATAATAATATCCGTGGTGAAATGGCAGCCATTACACCAGTATTACTGAAGAAAGTTTTCAATAATTTTCGTTTGCGGTTAGAGGAGTGCCGTCGTAGAGAGGGTCAGCATTTAGATGATGTTATTTTTAAAAAATAAACTCCATTTATTACTCTACAATGCCTTAGATTCATTTTAACCATACCTTTTGTATTTATTTTTTAATCTATTTTTTAAATATGCACGTTCTATAGCGCCACCCTGTAGAAAATAGTCTGGGGGAGCTAAATGTGACGAATAAGGTGTGTTGCGCAGCAATTTAAACTTTAATTCATTAATTTTGGCCATTGCAATAGTGGATGTGTGAACTGGAGCATTATCTTGATTTTTTCGCCAAATGCAACTTTTTTCCATAATTTCATCACCTAAACGCTGCAGTAAATTAGTATATTTTCGCCGTTTATTAGATTTTCCTTTCTGAAGATAATCAATAAAAATATACTAACTCAATGCGCAACTCAAAAAACAGATGCCATAACCTTGTCTGCAGATGGAACCGTTTTCGCCTTCTTTGGACACGATTCTCTCTCTCCAGTCCACTGCTTTGGCTGTTCCTTTGTCTCAGGTGTAAAGTTATCGACCCATGTCTCATCCATGGCTATAAATCAACTTAAAAATTCGACTTTATTACGCTGAAATATCGCAAAGCACTGTACTGACACATCTTCGCGACGTTGCTATTGCTCTATTGAAAGCAAGCGCGGCATCCATCTCGCATATTGCGCACAGCTTTCTCACCTTCAATCAATATACGATGTATAGCACTTTTTGAAATGCCTGTCATTTCAGCTAGCTCACGCACCTTCAGCCAACGATCATCCAATACTATTTTGTGGATTTTCTTAACCGTACCTGACATGGACACCTCAGTTTGTCAAATACTAAAATGTTCGTCTTGGCAGCTCGTTTAAATTCTATATATTTTACAGTCGCAGACGAAGGAGCAGAATAGAATCTAGCTCGACTTTAATATTGGTTGAACTGAGACCTTTCAAATGGAAATATTGAATTTCATAACGGTGAAATGAATGAATTTTATCATGTTTACAAATTCACTGAGATCGTTTACTTTTAATGTCTCAAATAAAAATACTAAACAATGTGGCGTCTTGAAAATTAAAACATATGTTTTATAAGGTTACCACTTTTCACGAAAGTGAAAAGTGCCCCCACTACTAGCCCCAACTATACGTCGGGTCGACTAGTTTTGGCATTGCCCTTGTACGCTCATAAACTTTTAAAATAAAATTGTAATACGAAAACACAATTTTATAATTTTACAAATATATTATCGAACACATTATTACGTGAAAACATAACTTATTCCGATTTCAGTGTTGAAAACTAGTACAAAAAGAAGCTAATAATGCTCCGATTTTTTTCACGAGCAAACGACCTATTTGCTCAAGTGAAAATAATATGATACCTAGCTTAAAATGCAAACGTGTATAAGTATTTAACTTATGTATCTATATATACCAAAATGTATCAAAGTATCTAACTTATGTACATCTAAAAAGTTGATATTTTTAGAGAATCTGAGTAAAAATTGTTAGAATTAACCGCGCCTATTAATTTCCCCATTTTGCTAATTTCAGCAAACATATTTTCGAGAATTATTCCTATTTTAATTTAAAAATGTTACATAGGCTTTGGTTTATCATATATTAGTTATATTCAAATACATATAACTCATTCAGATTTGTCAATGAATAGATAGAATGTGACCGGCCGTGGCGTGATGGTTAGTACACACGACTATTGTTTGCATGGTCACCACGATATGTCTGACGAATACTTTGATCAGTCGAGTAATCGAGAAGTCTTGTTGTAAATGCTTCCCAAACTGTGACGTTCGGAATCGTCGTTAAACTGTAGGTCCCTTTGAGTGAGTCTAAAAATATATTGCGTTTGAGATCACTGTATAGGTATATGAGAGGCTCTCCCATGTTTCTTTCATGAGATGTAAGGCAGTTTGTTTTTTGGATAGAAATTATATATAACGACATGACTAACAATATCAGAAATTCATACGCATTCAATACACCAAACGAAATGTCGTTATTTTTATATCTTTCTCCAGATTTTACTAAATGTGGACAAAGATACCTAGAGTTTTTAAATCTATGTACTTTGTGCTGCCGCCCCTGGGGCAATGGTTAGTACAAGCGACCATCGTTTGCATGATCGCGGGTTCAAACATGCATGCAGCCACCTATCGTTATTTATGCGGCGGTCATCTCGAGGAATCTGACATACACTTCGAGTAGTCGAGTAATCGACAAGTCTGGCAAAATGTTTCTCAAACTGTGTGAAATTTGGGAATCGTCGTTAAACTATGTAGGTCACGTTGAGTGAGTCTACAGACAGAATGCGTGTAAACTCAATGAAATGTGAAAATCTCTTTCAAATCTCATTAATGGTTGGCAGGAGAATTTGTTTTTTGTTTGTTTTTTTTTTTTTTTTTTTTGTTACATATGAAAGATGTTATTTTAGTTTAATAGATTTTTAGGAAACCCATCCAAAAAGTCGAATATTGACGCACATATAAATTCCGATTCTATGCCACTCATAATGCACTGCGCGGCGGTCCACCCTTGAATTTTCACCTGTCGACTTGAAACTTAATTTTCGTACATTTGTATGACATCAATTTATGCACAAAGTAACGCGCAATGCCGTCTTTCCATTAGGTCTTTATTCGATTTGTAGCAAATCAAACACATCTATTCGATTTGGTTATTATCGAAATTTCTTGATTTCTTGAAAAAAAAGGAATACTTAATTTTGTATTATCCAGCATAAACAGGTTTTAAGCATAAACCTTTCTTTATAACATTTCACGTCAACTTGAGAACCACTGCATCCCATTCATGATTCAATCATAACTTTATGATAAGATTAAATGATTAAAAACGTATTTAGTTCCATTGAATAACTATTAGAACTTCTGTATGGGAAATTTTTAGCCATCCATTACTTTTCGCCTGATAGACAGTAGAAAGAATCGCGCTGCAAATAATATACTTATCGATCAAAGTTACCACAACAACAAAAAATATCGTGTGAAACCCCAGCATTTTAATTTCCATTGATCTGAATTGCAATTATACGGCGTCGTGGTTGTGTATGAGAAACCAAATTATTGATCAATTCAATTAGTAACGTTTGGTGGAATGTGCCTAATAGTCACCCTCGTTCAAGTACTCGTCCGTTTATCAATACATAGACCTAATTAAATATTAATTAGGTACTAATTTCACTCCCCTTTATTATTGTTGTTTTTTTATATAAATAATCTATTCGCGTTCATCTGTCCATAGAATTTGTTCCACAGATAAGACATGGTTATGTCGCAGACAATAGTGGTTGAGGATCAGCACCCTGTCAGAGTCGGATTTAAAGGTAGGTGCATAAGGAGCGTACATGTGGTCTCCAATTTGAATTAATTTACACGTAATTTGGCACAGGCAAACTTCCAAGGTAGTGTTAATACTGATAGTTCGTTTATAATAATTTATTTTCATTACAGGAGTAGGCGCTCGAAGTGTTACCAACTTCAAGCTGCTGTAGCAACTTAATGGCCAATAACAGCTCATTTTTTGGCAAGCATCGGTCTGTTATGTTGTTTATAAGCCTACGCAAGCATATCGTTTTACGTCGCAGTAAAAAAAAGTATCGATGTGTAATATATATAAAGGGCAACAGTATTATTGACTTATATTTGTCTGGCAAATCGCAACCAGCCATTGTTAATGAGCACCAAAAAAGGAAAAAATCGTGGAGGTGGACACCTAAGAAATAGCATCATCGTCAGAAATGGTTCGAAAGGTGAAGGCCAAAATTCAACGTAATCCACTACAAAGCACAGTTCCATTAACGAAAAATTGCAGTGTGCCCGCTCGTAGTATGGGCTGCATATAATAATACTAATTACGATTGAAGCACCGGCACAAATGGCAGTTCGATTAGCAAGAGCAAATATGTTAAAACACTTGCACGTTGGTGTCGAGGTTGAAAATGTGATCTTTTCTAGTGAAAAATAGTAATATGGAAATAAAACCTGTATGGTTAAAGTGCAAATTTATACGAGCGGACTACTCAGCAAGATGTAAAGCCTTCCCAAATAGACTCGATGTCATTAACCGCGCTAAAGGGGACTACATCAAACAATAACATATTTTTCTTAAAATTTGAAATGTTTTTATGATGCGTAGAATAAATAACACCCTGTATATAACACCGAGAAAGAAAAACAATTTATCTATTGAATTCTGTTCACAAATTCACTAGAATTCCGTAAAATAATAAATCAACATTACACTCCTTACTTTTATTGTCACCAGATCCAATCGATTTAGGTAACGTTGGAAACTTCTTATTCATAACTAGAATTAAGCAGATATATGTGGCCAAAACGCTGATAGCCATCAAACAATATATTTCTCTTCAAATTTGAAATGTTTTTATGATGCATTCAATAGCACCCTGTATATAAAACCGAGAAAGAAAAACAAGTAATTACGTTCAAACATCAATTGATTCTGTAAAAATCACGTCCAAAGACTTCAAAAATGTTTTCATTATTAAGTTGGGGTTTGGAAAGCTAGGAGGAGGGAACATGAGAATAGAAATGCCCTTAAACTTAAATTCTGTTCAAAAATTCACTCGAATTCCGTAAAATAACAAATAAACATTGTGTTCCTCATTTTTATTGTCATTAGATCCAATCGAATTAGGTAACATGTTTGAAACTTCTTATTCATAACTAGAATTAAGCAGATTTATGTGGCCGAAAAGCTGACAGCCTTTTTTCAGAAAACGTAGTTGCAAAATCACAAGTTTTTACTTCAGTGAATATGTATGACAAAATTGAAAGGAATATTTCATGAATATGTTTGTGATCATCGTAAAAATCGATGTCGATTCCACGCATCTGTTAAAAGCAAAATAGAGGCCGAACCGCTTGACCTAGGAGATTGAAACTTTGCACGAAAATGCCTCACACTCATAGAAAGATTAGGTTTGAAAGTGGCATAAAATAACTTTTACATTAAAAGAGGAACAATTCTTCCTATTTAAGTGAAGTAACTTTCCGTATAGAAATGATAACGTCCAATGAGTCCAACTGGATCAACTTCTCCCGCCTGTGACAACTGCAGGCCAAAGTACCATGGAAGATATACCGGCTCATCGCGTCAAAACCATATTTTTCATATACATAATATATTGACTTTGCTAGTTTTCTCTGTGAAATTTCAAACACATTCTTTCTAAACTTTGTTAGCGAACTAAAACACATTTATTTTGTAATTTACTTAAAGGAAAATTTGAAATATTAGATATACAATTTTCAACCAGTTAGGTTGTTTATAAACTGAACAGGTATAACGAAATATGTTAGGTGTTGATTTAAGGTGACCATATCCTCTAAAAATACTTACATTTTTATAGAAATGCTGACGTGAGAAACCCTTTCTAATATGACAACTTTTGTTATAAAGAAGTTTTCACGATACAACTTTTTTTATAAAAAAAAATTACAGTGAGGCAACAATTCATACAGAAATATTGACGTAAAACAACGTTTATTAAACAAATGTAAGCAGAGACAATCTTTTCTATGGAAATGGTGATAGCGACAATTTTCTTATATAAATGTGGACGGGTGAAATTGTTAGAACATTTGTTTCTGGACTTTGCACAACAATTGAGCTATGCCCACTCTATACCTCCGCTGGTTGTAAACGACAACTCGTGTAAATATATGCCGACCCTAACGAAATATTGGTAATCATTTTTCAAGTCATAATTTAGTGGTGAAAACAGGCAATATCGACATACCTCTTTTAGTATCTTCCATACAAATTGATAAATATGACGAAAATTTCATTTGCATTGGTCCACTGGAATTGTTCATAACTTGGCAGAATGTATTAATATGATCATAAGCTATTCTATGGTAGGCGCTCGAAGTGTTACGAACTTCAAGCTGCTATAGCAACCAAGCGATTCATAGCAGCGCTCTCATTTTTTGACAAGCGTCAGTCTATTACGTTATTTACAAATCTACTGAAGCACATCATTTTACGTTGCGTTTAATAAAAGCTACCGAAATGGGATTCAAACGCAACAACGCAATTAGTTCCAATTTTTTCAGCAATTTCGCAATTTATTTCTTGGTTCGATTCCAACTCTTTTTCTATATTTACTTATCTGGTGAATAGTCGGTATATCTTCCAAGGTACTTTGGCCCGCAGATGTTACAAGCGGGGGAAGTTAATCCCGTTGGACGTAGGAAGAGTTGTTCTTCCGCAATATAAAAGTTATCTCATGTCAATTTCAAACTTAAATTTATTAGACGTATTAACTGAAATAAAAAATAAGTGATTTTTCAAACACGTTTTTCGAAAAACGGCTATCAATGTTTGGGCACAAGATCTGCTGAACTCTAGTTAAGAATAAGAAGTTTCAAACATGTCACCTGAACCGATTGCTTCTAATGACAATAAATGTAAGAAACATAATGTTCACTTCCTGGTAATTGATTTTATTAAATTCTAGTCGATTTGTGAACAAAATTTGATTTAAGGCACATATCTATTCTCATGTTTCTTCCTTCTTTTCGTTTTTTTTTTTCGATTGGCTCATTATCACTAATTAAAACGCTTTTTAAGTTTTCAGACGTGATTCCTACAGAATCAATTGATGTTTGGATACAATAAATTGTTTTCTTTTCTCGATGTTATATGCAAGGTGTTAGTTATTCAGTGCATCGTAAAACATTTCCTCCGACCCAAATACGCCTCTGCACATTATTCAATTGTTTACCAACAACATTGGCTATCATTGTTGCAATCACTCAGACAAGGAAATTAATTGTGGCAGATAAAATCAAATACAACTCCTCTGCCCCAAAGTCAGTGCATATTCACTAGAATATTTTGACGTCATTTTCGAGATAAGGCCTTATATTTGCAAGGGGTAATAAAAGTTAGATATGAGGAAATGTTTGCACTCGTTTAAAAGCCGGTCATTTAAATGATAATGGATTCACGTCGAGTCTATTGCATACTTTTAGGGATGATAAAAACTGTGTAACTAGAACGGAGTTGCCAATTGTATGCAATTTGTTTTTTAGAACATTTGGAATTGAGACCGCGGTTAGAGCTGGAGTCATCTACGTGGGCGTGTCAAAAAGACTTTCCTCCTTTCGCTTTGCCTAATATTTCGAATTTGTTTTTATTTTGTAATTACTGCGAACTCATTTAACAATCGCTGCCATAACAAGTTTATAAACTGGAACGATCCTGTCAAATAATTGTTGGAACAAAAACGAAAAATGCATATTATATGAAACATTCAGTCTTCGTATGGACAAATTTCCTCCTACTGGACCGCTTGAGCTAGGGAAAGGGACGTTTGACTCAACGCCATGTAAGTGAGTCCGCCCTTTTGAATTCCGTTTTACAAGTGAAAATTTGAATTTTTTGTAATTTTGTATTTTACGCTAACAATACACGGTCTCTTAAAAAATTATATGAGTTGGAATAATTTTTTTATATGGCTACCTTTGTATTTTGCTTTTAATGAACACAATTTTACTATTTATACGGTAAAATTGTTGAAAAAAATCAGAAAAATGTAAAATTTTCTAGAGATGAGTTCGGTCCTTATGCGAGTAAGTTTTTCTTTATTGGGCCGATTTTACTCAATTTCGAACATGCGAGGTGTTCAAAAAAATAGGTGAATTTTCATTATTCTCAAAATACATTTATTTATTCATCAATTTTTATTTTATCTCCTTCAAAGTAGTCCCCCTCAAATATAATACACTTGTGCCACCGTTTTTTCCAATCCTTCAAGCAGTTCTGATATGCACTTTTTGGTATGTCCTTAAGTTCTCTCAGCGATTCTGTTTTTATCTCCTCAATCGCCGCAAAATGGCGTCCTTTCATGGGTCTCTTCAATCTTGGGAACAGGAAAAAGTCGCAGGGGGCTAAAACTAGTGAATACGGTGACTGAGGCACAATAACGGTGTTGTTGTTTCCCTCACGAGCAAAGATGAGTGAGCAGGTGCATGATCCAAAAGCCATGAATTTGCTATTTCCACAACTCTCCATCCATTGAAAACAATAATTTACTATACCTCACATGTTCTAGGAGTAATTGAGAAAAAAGTTCTCTATAAAATAAATGAATATATAACACTAAGAAAAATTATAAATTATTATTATATAATTATTATTATGATTATTTCATCAAACGACTGTATTAGGTGAGCATAGTCATATCCCTAAATTACACACCGCTGTATAGCTATACTTTTTTTAAAGGGCATCAACATTTTCGTCATAAACAAAATATAAATCCTAGCGGAAATATTCCAATCTGTCGAATTTTACAAGGATTATTATTGTACAGCACTCAAAAGCTCTATTTTAAATTGTGAAAAAAATGTTTCACAGATTTGTTACGCAACAAAATTCACTACGGATTTTTGAGAGTATCCTATATCTTCAATTATTATATACAGGGTGGGCCATATGAGTGTTGGCGATTTAATTCTTCAATTTCTCGGTAACGCGCGGCGCGGGGTGGCGGGGGGATATGTTGTTCGCTGCGCCGCTTCCTGGAAATTTAGTCGCCATGGAGCCGTACACGGGAGTGCAGCGTGCATTTTGTGTCCGAGCGTATTACGAAAACAATAAATCAGTGATTACTGCACGACGTTTGTATCGGCATGAACACGGTTTACACGATTTAAGTGAAGTTCCAACAGTACCAATTACGGTTCGTGGTCGCCCAGTTTCTGCAAGATCAGCCGACATTGTGGAGCGTGTTCGTGTTTCAGTTCAGCGAAATCCGCAACAGTCAACACGTAAGAGAAGTCAGTCTTTGAATGTCAAAAGAACAACTTTACGACGAATTTTGAAACGTGATTTGCATTTGAAGGCTTATAAGATTCAGATAGTCCAAGAATTAAAACCCGATGATACCAATAACCGACTTAACTTTGCCAAGATTTCCTGGAAAACTCATTTCGAAAAGGGGGGATATTGAATGGCCCCCACGTAGCCCCGATATCTCTCCATGCGATTATTTTCTATGGGGCTACCTCAAATCGGTAGTCTACGAGAATAATCCGACCAATTTAGAGCAGTTGAAGAGGAACATTATTCAGGAAAGTAACAAAATACCGAGAACAACTTTTCAACGAGTTTTCCAAAACTTGCGACTTCGGTTCCAAGAGTGTCAAGCAGCCGAGGGAATCCATTTGGATAACATTATTTTTAAGTCTTAAAAATTCCCATGCGTCTACTTTTTAAAAATACAAATATATATACGATATATACGATAATTACCCACATCTGCTATCATAGAGAAGAAATAATATAGAGAAACGAACTCACTCACCTCAGATACTCTCCGTAGGCTAATGTAAAGTGTTTCCAATGTTTGGTGGTGTTATTCAAGAGGTCATTGGAATTGCTTTCATATGACTGATAAACGGTAAATAGCATGAACTTCAACCAAAATTCTATCAAACTAGTCGAACAGTTTATCTTTTGGAGCCCAGAGCGAATACGTTTCTTCATATTATTTATTTTTTATGGCTACTACAAACCATCCGCAAGTAATACGCAACTTTGGACATCATTCACAGCCATGGATTATATTATAATTTTAGTCTCAAAAAATAAAAATATTTAGATAAACCTTTCATATTTAAAAAACGAAGGGCCCAATCATGAAAATAACCTTATTTATATAATGAGTGTGTGGTGTGTACAGTTCCACATTCCTCATGAGAAATGCATAACTGTCGTCTGTAATTACACACGACGGTAGGTAGTCTGACTTTTTCAGAATAACGGTTTTGGAGTTATTCGAAAAAGTGTTTTTTTTTTAATTATTTTTTAATTTTAAAAATCTATTGTTTAATGGCATTTGTATCGATTGTACATCATTTTCGTTCTCATTTTTAACATGAAAGTTGTTTTTGAGGCAACTCAAGTCTTCGAAATAGTTCAATCTAAATCTGTAATTTTCGAAAGACTATTTTGAAAATGGATTCTTTATACTAATAACACAAAGTCAGCACAAAGTCTTTTTAAAATATTTTTGTAATTTTTCAGGTATAGGTAGGGTAGTGTGCACAGGCCTTTTCTTATATCTCGTGGATAATGTGTAAGTGATCGTTTCTCATTTCCACGGCGATGTACATATGTGGGTTACCCGTGGGTGGATGATTGCGATAGTCCTAATTTCGACGATGTTAACATTTTGGACGAAAGGAGAATGCTAGCGTAGATGTAAATTAGAAATGCTCCACTATATAGGTATTAATGTACATACACTGACAAGAGATTGCGTTATCGTAACAACACTGAGAAGCTTGCACATATTTATATACCGAAATGCGATCAACAAAAAGGGAGATACAGTGGACAGAACTCGGAAAGACACATTAATATTTATCCAAGCGATAGCTGTGTAAATTAAAAAAAAAATAAAATTAAAAATGTCTTTCTCGTACATATTTTTGGACACCCCTGATAATGACTGAGAAATTCGATTAAAATATTGGGCAATAAATAATAATAAAATAAAATGTTAAAAACAAAATCATAATTTGTTTTTATGAACATCATAGCCGAACAATCTATATATATAAAAATCAATTGCTGTGCGTTAGTCTCGCTAAAGCTCGAGAACGGTTGGACCGATTTGGCTCATTTTGGTCTTAAATTATTGGTAGAGTATTCCGGAAGGTTTAAAAGGTTTTATTTGAAGTGATAGATGGCGTTCGAGATGAGATTTTTGCAATTCATTTTGAAGGCAAAACAACGTTTGCCGGGTCAGCTAGTAACAGATAAAAATTACATTACAAAGGTGAACTATACATATACATACATACAAAACAATCGACACAATAATAAAAAATCGTAAAATTGAGACACAGCTAAATACCATATTTTTGTATCATCCAATCGCGCAAATGGCATCTTTTTACCAATTCTTGAGGTGATGGCCATTTGGAGGAAAATTGCGAATGTATGTAAAGGGCATTCTTTGCTGGTAAAATTTGTATTATTTTTATGATTGGACGCTTCGTTTGCCGAGTTACAGGCATATTTATATTCTTCCAATTTTTTGAAAAATTTGTCGCACTAAGTGAAAAATTATGTTATGACCACACACTCTGATTTTGCTGATTTTTTATAAATTTTTTATATTGTGAATCAAAAATGAACATGCGTTACTCCTCTTGAGTTAACCCGGCGGCTGTGAATGATGTGTAAAGTTTCATATAACTCATAAATAACGACTAGCTGTCATAAGTAGTTATTATAGTGTTCAAATATTCGGCCTTTTTAAAACCGCAGTTTTCGAGTTATTCAAAAGATTGCGTTTTTGAAGAATGTAGTTTTCAGGTATTCAACCGACAAGAGAAACCCAGAAGACATTAACCAAAATTAAAAAATATAAAATAGAATTTTTTTATAAGAAAGTTCGGGCTAAAAACAAACAAGTAAATAAATAACAAAAACAAATTTATCTGAATCTCATGAATGAGACAAGGAAGAGCTTCACACATTCCGTCGCTTACAAGTATTATATTCTTAGACTCACTTAATGGGACCCTACATTTTAACGGCGATTCCAAATATCACAGTTTGAGAAGCATTTACAAGACTTGTCGATTACCCGACTACTCAAATTGTTTGCTGAGCCTGCGCTCATGCGAACGATGGTAACGCGCCACGGACTACATTTTAATTATATTTTCAATATTTGACTAGCGCACATGTATTATACGAGTATGTATACAAAAATCACCTGTATTGAATTAATTAGCTGTTCAACTTTTCTAAGGAAGACAAGTTGCCTGAAAAACAAAATACAATAATATATCACCCAATCCGATATTATTTCTAGAAGGCGTGATCTCAAAATGTGATCAACATTTTCAAAGTTCTGTATTTAACAGACTATATTTTTATATTCGTTTAAAGAAACTTTGTGAAAAGTTAATTTTGATAATCAAATATTATAAGTTTTGATTGTTTGCGTTGTCATTATTAATCTTCTTCAAGAAACCATTTTGTATGATATATCTGCAGGAAATTCAAAATAATCAAATATTTTGAGTTAAAAAATCAATTTTTTACAGATGTTCATATTAATTGTATATTGGGTATGGACATTTTCTACATTTTCTCGGAATTTGATCAATGTTTTAAAATTTAAATATTTAAGAGACGAATATTGTCAAATGCGACTTTATGAATAAATGTTGCAGACTCGCTTTTAATACACAGGATGGCGCACAAATTGTGCTACAATAAGAAATTCAAATAATTGTTTTAATCAATGTATTTGACTCATTAAATATTTTTTTTTAAATTGTATAGAAAATTCAATTTCGTTTTAAATAACTAGATGATTTTGAAGATGATAGACCGTAAATATCATCCAAACTCATTCATGATTAGAAAATTATTCATTGCGGGATCGCCTTAATTATTGCTTTAATAGACTGCCTGAATTTAGTCAAATTCCTTGGTTTCGCTCTGTACTCCTCTTGCTTGGCAAAACCCCATAAAAAAAAGTCTGATGCATTCAGATCAGGTGACCTTGATGGCCATCTTGCTGGAACCAAATACTGTGGAAACGGATACGTCTCCGGCGCAGTTCAGGGAAAAAAACTCTTTCAACATCTTTAAATAAATTGACAGTTGACAGTAGCACAATTCATGCGCCACCATGTATGTGTCAAGCACAATTAAATGTAATGATGCTTTTGCAAACAGTCCTAGTTCGTTAAACAATGTTTAAAGCAAGTTTGTGAAAAGCAATACGGGGGGTCAACTTTTATAACCATAGATTTGTTGTACCGTCGTCATTAATTTTCGTTAAGTCATATCTTCGAGAAGTTCAACATAATCAAATATTTTGATCTGCTAGTATTATAAAAGTCTTCTTTTTACTGACGTTTATGTTGTTTGTATGACTATTGTGGGCAATTTCAACACAAAAGTAGTTTTTGAGAAGCTAAGTTTTCGAGAAATCGCTTCATTATACTCATATGACGCCTCATTCAAATAAAACTGTGTGAATTCCAAAAATTTACTTGAAAATGAGTTCTTCTAACTAATATGAATATGAAACAATTATTCAAATACCAACAACAGCCCATAAAATCATAGCCTTATCACCAAATTGGTTTCAATAGTCAACATCTATATTTTGTAGTTATGGCCATGTGCCTAAGATAATGAAATTCTATTCAGCAAAAAACCATTTTTAAACGTTCTTATCTATGTATGAGACGAAAAAAACGTTAAACTATTCGCATATGACGATTTTCAATAAAAAAAAAACCGGCTGACCGGTTTTCGGTTTCGAACATTCTAGTAAAAAAATCATATTTCCTTAAGGCATGAGAGAGATTTTCGAATGTCACAGTTTGAGAAGCATTAACAAGACTTGTAAATTACTCGATTACTCGAAATATTCGTTAGACACATCGACGTGACCGCCACTCAAATAATGATAAATGGCTGTATGCTGGTTTGAACCCCGGATCAGGCGAATGATAGACGTGTATACTAACCATCGCACCAAGGTCAATCACATCACTCTAGCAAATTACCCATATTAACGCATTGTCCCTACAGATTTAAATCTATTTGTTAATATTTTTATTTCATTTATTTTCTTCAGTGTACCGCGATGAGAACGCCAAGAGCAGAGGAAGCAAACGAACGTCATAGAGGTTACCAAATACTACGAACCGCACAAAAGCGAACTATTCTTTTATTATTCTAATTTTTGCACAAGCCGTCTCCTTGGTTTGGCATTAAAATCTCCCAGAACAATTTTGTTATCGTGTTCATTTATAAAATATATCTTTGGTTCTAACGTTTTTGTTTTCCGCCGAGATGTGCTCATTAAAGTGGGTCCCCATACAGAAAAAAGTTGTCTTCTGTTTTACCTGTCCAAAGTGGTGTTCCTCAAGGCTCGGTACTTGGCCCAATACTTTTTATTTTGTACTTAAATGACCTGTTTAGTATCCTCGATGATACATGTATTCCCTATTCATTTGCAGATGATGTACAATTGCTCTTTAAGGGAGAATATCAGTTTGATGATGTCTTGCAAAGTAATATTAATTATGCGTTAAATTTGATCTGCTCATGGATGACGAAAAATAAACTCTCAATTAAGATTCCAAAAACAAAAGCTATGCTTTTTTCTAATCGTGATTTAAACCTGAATTTATCTTATCGTGGCACACGTATTGAAGTGGTCCACAGTGTACATTGTTTGGGAGTAGTTTTAGACAACAAACTAAGTTTTAACTATCATGTGGATAATGTAGTCCGACGTTTAAATTATTCACTGCGAAGTTTTTATAATACCGACTTAGTGTTGCCCAGATCGATTAAGGAGAAATTGGTTCATGCTTATATAGTGGCACTAATAAACAAAATATGAGGAAAGTTCAGATGGCGTTTAATAGAGTTATGAGATATTTATACTCACTGAGGCGTCGTGTTCATATAACACCGTATGTTAAGCGTTTCTTGGGTTGTAGTTTTAAAAATTATGTAGATTTTAGGTCTTTGCTGTTATTTTATAAAGTTGTTCGATTGTGTAGTCCTCAGTTTCTTTTTAATTCATTTAATTTTTCACATTTCACTCGTAATAACCAGCTTCTTATTCCTAAAATAACCACACTCATGGGTCGTGCTTTTGTAGTAAGAGTAGCTCGAATTTACAATTTACTACCAAGCCATTTAAAAAGTTGTAAATTATTTCCTGATTCTTACAAAAGGCACATTCTACAACACTTTCAGACTTTACTGTAAAATTTTGTTTTCAATTAAACTGTGGGCAGCCTTTATTACATACCGATTATCTTATATTTCAAGATTATATTCCGATTAACTTCTAACTTTTGAATTAGTCTTTTTTTTCCATACTTTTTTTTTTTGTCTTCAACGATCATAATGTTATATTATATTATTATATGTCATATTATATTTTTATAAATTTTATATTTAATTTTTATTATGATGAATTGTTGCATATTGTAATTTACTTATAATTGTCCGGAAGGCTTTAAATTACAAGCCAGAAATAAATAAATAAATAAATAAATAAAAGTTTAGTCAGTCACCCTCTACGAGTAAGGATTAGTGAAAGGCGATTCAAAAAATTTAAACAACATTTTTTTGTCACACCCTCAAATACCGCCTCTTTGGGTTTATTGCGTATAGCGTCGCCATTTGAAATCCGATTGTAATGTTCCGGATATCGCTGTTTACGTCATTGTTCTCTGTTCTTTAGCCACTTTAGTCAAATTGTAGTAGTTAACGCTGATATCTCCAGTTTTTTGTTAAGGATTTAAATACCTTAAATTTCTATGAAACTTTTTCTTTGAAAGTATTCAATTCTGTTCACGCTTTCGAATTATCTTTGACTAATTTTTAATCGTAGGGGACAACTGAGTCAACTTTTTTTCCGACCCACTTTAATGTCCACAAATCTATGTGATATAAAAATACTTTGCCCACATACAGACTGTGGCTATAGAGTACCTTACAGGTCTAAATCGCGAAACAAGGTGTTTCGCGTTATTCATTTAAGTCCACATCCAAATAATGCTGCATAGCATCTGAATTTTATACAGCAATTTTTGCACCGAATGCATTCTTGACCTATTCATCACAGGTTTTCATCAGGTTTTCGCTGAACTTTCCTGGCAGACAACTTGAAAACATCGTCCTTATAAGGTTTGCACCGATATTTGGTGGGTACGGTGTCTATCTTTTATTTTGTATTCTCTTAATAATTTTGATATCGGTTGAACTATAAAAGAAGAACTATAGAAGTTTATTTTCAGTAACAGATATTACGTATTTACCTAACATCCGTCCCATAATGGAGAGTTACAAAAAGAAAAACGCCAAATACATGCGATGTTCATAAATAGATCGACATAATTTTGATAAATAAAGAGGCTTACATTTTGAAATACTCGTAGAAGATTTCAGTGTTACAGGTACCACATAGCAGAAGACGGAGAAATTTTTTTTAATCATATTGCTAAAATTGCGGTACTGCTCTGATTGCGACGATAATATTCTTCTGAGAGGCTACAAAAACTGTTTGTGAAGACTATAAAACACGCTTGCCTAATCATACTAGGTAATCGCTTTAGAATCAATATGTAAACTCACAGGGGTCTACATTCATTCTGTTATTCCACCTGTAATACTTTGAAATATCTACCTGAGTCCCCATAAAGTATAGATATTATTGACTATGTCCGTTCGTCCCTCCGTCCGCATTTCTGTTGAAAGCAGAACATAGCGAGCGGGGATCCTGAAATTTTGCACGGGCAGATCATAAAGAGGTTATGCTCAAAATATGATAAAATCGGTCTAGTACAAAAAAAAAGTGCCCTACGAAAAACAAAATTTAAATTTTCAGCATTTTTCCAACAATTTTATCATTTACTCCTTGACTGATATAATAAAGGGACGTTTGTAACGCGCACACTTGTCTAGTCCAATAGTGTGGACGCCGCTGGTGACAAAAGTGGCCGAAAGTGATATATTAGGAATAAACTTATTCATAAAATAATTGAAGAATTGAAAATTGTATCATTTATTCATTAATTAAAAGCCCAAAGCTATATGGTTGTATCCTACAGACACCGCAATGAAAACTCCCAACTCATTTAACTTTTCAATGGATCGCCCAAACTGTAAAACGTGGTCGTTGGAAAAAAAAATACTAAAATTTGAAAATTTTTCCTGGAAAACGATAAAAAAAAAATAAATATATTACACATAAGAAGAGCGCCTTTTAGACACACCTTATCTAGTGACGAGTAAATTAATCGTCCAAGCTCTGCGCACTGTAAATCATGATGTGGATGTATAAGGTCACTCTGACAAAACTTATGGCCCACTTATTTTACTTTCTTCCCTATTTTTTTCCAGATTCCTTAACAATAAAAAAATTGGAGGTTGATTTAGTTTGCAACACAAGTTTTGAGAGGTCCAAATCTCAGCCAAAAATAAAGAAGATTTTTCCCAACTTTTTTGTGTCTTTTTTAATTACGTCGGCTAGTTTTGGGACCACCCTGGTATATTTTAAAAATATTTGCAAAGCTGAAGCGACAGTCATCTAAAAATGACGAAAATAGATTGCAATTTATTGAGATTTTTTCTTCTTCCTATTAGGAATAGCGGGATTGTTTTGAAACACATTTAAAATGTTAAAATATTTGATTTTCCTACATTGCCTATGTTGAAATCACCTTAATTACAAAGTTTGCTGCAATCAATAAATTAGCTAATACTAGCCGATCCGGCAAACGTTGCTTTGCCTTCAAATTTTATTTTTATTGAAAATGTTTCAATGTTAAACAAAATTCTGTTTAAATACCGTTAGCAGGAGCAGAAATAATTGCTTTTTAATTTGTGGTTTGTACAGGAGGTACCACTCCCCATTGTCCAATCCCGCCCATATTTGCAGCAGCACTTAAGATATGTACACCAAACCGATGTACCAAATTTTGTTCAAATACAGTAAACAGGAGCAGAAATATTGGATATTTAATTTATGGTTTGTATGGGAGGTACCACGCCCTATTGTCCAATCCCGCCCATATTTGCAGTAGCACTTAAGGTATGTACACCAAACCTACGCACCAAATTTTGTTCAAATACCGTAAGCAGGAGCAGAAATAATTGTTTTTTAATTTTTTGTTTGTATGGGAGGTACCACGCCCCTTTGTCCAATTGGACCGAATTGTAAATCTAAACCATCCCGGACACCACCCAGACGCATATACAAAAATTTATGCAAAGCGGTCCAGCCGTTTAGGAGGAGTTCACCGACAACGCCCGTACGGTAGAATTATATATGTATATAAAGATTTGACTGCATTTAAAATATTTTGTACGTGTTGGAGAACTTAAGATATCAGCTTTGTCTGGAAATACAATTCAAAGCGAGACATGCTACTTATATCTGGTGTTTTTGTTCCTCCCTTTTTCCCAAATCTGAGAACATAACTTCATCAACACTTCAAAATTTCATCAAAATCGGACGAGTCGTTTAGGAACGCATAATAGTTTCCCCTTCTTTTCCAAATACCATATTGCGCATCGTTGGTAGCATGACGTTTATGTTACTTAAGATAGTCGGCTTTTCACTTTAGCTACCACCAGACAGATGTCCAATGGCATAACCGAAGAATACTTCAGCCCTACTAACTTCAGCCTTACTGTTTCCCCCGACCCACTAAGCAAAAGCATAAAGCTATGACAGCTGCTACATTCACATCTTTATAGACAGGACATAATACACTGAGATTTCCATCTTCCAATATGGTTTTAGGAGTCAAATCATAAAATTATCTATTGGGGGTTAGTTGAATCGTAGTTAAATGAGCAGCCAAAAGTCTACAGCAGACACAGCAAAATTTGTGTCTCTTTAAGCCACCAAGTTACCACACTGATTTCTAAGCACAATGTTACCATATTTTAATGATATACAACTTATAATATGACTGATAACTTCCATAAATAATAAAAACATTTTTATTGTTTGAAATAACTGAAATTTTTCGTCCCCCTTCTCAGCTCAAGTATTATGCATTGAATCAACCAAAATAGCAGGCAGGCAAAGGATCACGTCTTCATACATAGCCTTTAGACTAGTCGGAAATCGTATGTGATGACTGTCAAATTATTATAATGTAACTCTTCGTCTATCAATTTACATATGTTAATACTTTCCATTAAATAAGGAGGCCATTAAATGGCACAGACAACGGGTTGCATAGGAACCCTATTTATTTGCCTCAAACATACTCGTATGTTGTAATAATAGAAACAAAACCCTTCCAAATTTACATATCAAAATGCCAATTGACATATATGAGACAAGCTTACAAGAGACAAACACGCAATTTCAATACGAAGTAAAACGGCCATTTAGGAGATGGGTAAATTGTTGAAGTTTGGAAAACAACTGACACATTCGTCCACCGTCAAAACCAATTTAAGAAAGACAAACTAATTGTAGTCAAAGACATCTTCGACTTGACGGGCCACAAAAAGAAATTAATCACTTTCAAAAAATGAGCGTGACCCGTCAAAACTGTCATAATATGAACAAGTATCAGGACTGTTTCGATACTCTTTGTCGAAAATTCACTCACATTTACTTACTACTGCAATACGAAATCACTGTGTCGGTATCTCGTATTATGGTTTGCCCATTTCACAAATAGCTTAATATTTTCTAGCTTTTCAGATTACCTTCTAACACCCTTGGAAACAATTTTTTGTTTTGAAATATTAGAAATTCACTTTCCGCACTTTAAAAAAAAAAATCAATTAATTTAAAGTCATTGAAGTTATTATAAAATATATGCAAGTCCCGAAAGTTCGAACGCATTGAAACTTTTATACCCTCCACCATAGATTTGTGGCCGACAGTGTCGTGGGTGATTTACCAGTTTGCCGTAAGATAAGTGGACGTGATTACAATATTATCTTCACTTGCATAATGTGTCAACTTGAATCTTTTTTGCAATCAATTATAGTTTCAGAATTTATCAATTACCTCCAGTACGCTTAGAACGTTGTTCTAAAAAGTGTATTCCTATCATTAATTTCCACTGCATATTAGTGTTACGAGTAATTGAAGTATAACAAGTTTGAAGCAAATTATGGAAAAAGTTCAATATTTCCACAGGCAGCTTTAGTTCTTGTATGCTCCAATTTTTTCCCCCTGGACCAATTTTGGGACAATTACGTTTGTACACGATATGTCGACTTATCCTTATACAATCGTCCAATGTGTTCTTTCACAGAAAATTTTATTTTTTTAGCATTTTTTAATAAGCAGTTTCACAATTAGAATGGTTCCTTACAAATATGTACAAAATGGAGTTCACTCTTTCCTCATCCATCAACTATAACCGGGCACTGCTGCTAATTAACGAATAGACTGGTACAAAGAATAGAAAATTTCTAAAAACGCTATCTCCTTCTCAAAAACTGGGTTTAAGATTCCCAATATTAATTTTTTCCACACATGATACTTTTATCGTGCAAGATGTATCAATTCATCGCCAGATAAACATCCTTTTTTTATATGTAACATATATACATCGGACGTTTTTTCCATCGATAATTGGTATATGTTCGTACGGTGTGGCTGACGAACATTGCTACATTAGAAAATGCAAATACATTTTTTTTAATTTTCCTTCATTCACTTGAAAAATAGTTAACTGTTATTAAGTATTTTAAACGGCATTTAAACATAATTGAATTCCAATGACTTCTATGCTCGACGATGCACTTGCGACATCGTTATTTATCATTGTCTGAAGGGTTGCATCGAGAATTGTTCCAATTGTCGTTCGAATGCTTTCTACAAATCATTCAATTCAATTCCAATTTTATTTTGCAAAACTACCTATTCGCCATAATTCCACAGGAAAAAATCAGGTGAAGTGAAGTTCTTAAAACCAGAGAATTTTCGCTGCAATTTCCAAATAACTGGCCTGGATACCTGACAAATTAAATCATTTTGTTGAAACCACTCAGAGTTGAGAAGGATTCTCTTCCGGCGTAGTTTTTTCATTCATCAGCCACCCTGTACTTTCCGATAGCCTCACCCACAAATGTAGCGGCCCCTTAGAAAGCATATGTGACTTAGGGCCATTCCCGTGCCATGGAAACGCAGGGAACAACGCGAACAACGAAAGCGCCCATTATAGCTTGGTTCGGTCTTTGTGCAGAGAAAGCAGTGTAGAGATGTACTAATCCACCGCTGGAAAAGTTGCCTACTTGTATCCATCACTTTATCCATCGACTTAGCCCTTTTTTTACTATACATTATAAAATTAAGAAAATGTGGGTTAAATCGGTCATTTGTATTGGCAGTAACAAAAGAGGCGTGGTTACTTGAATATTTTTTCTCAAAATTGTGTTATAGAATGGAAAAAGAACGTAGTAAACAGATATCTAGGCTGCTGCAGTCTGCGAATTAGGATTTGCAGGATGAATTTCGGAAAATATACTCCGTCTTCACTTTGAGGCGTTACTACGCCCAAAGTGTATCAAATTTGAGAAAAAAATTAATGGAACTATATAAACGATACAAACCTAAGAACGATTTGCTTAAATCGATAATTTATATGAGAAGTAACAAAAGAGGCATGGTCACTTGATAAATCTATATATATATATAAATCAATTGCTGTGCGTTAGTCTCGCTAAAGCTCGAGAACGGTTGGACCGATTTGGCTCATTTTGGTCTTAAATTATTGGTAGAGTATTCCGGAAGGTTTAAAAGGTTTTATTTGAAGTGATAGATGGCGTTGGAGATGAGATTTTTGCAATTAATTTTTTTTACCACATTAACATTGAATCAAATAATGGTAGGTAGGCAAAACAACGTTTGCCGGGTCAGTTAGTTTTTCATAAAATTGTTCTATATAATTGAAAAAGAATGTAGAGAGTAACAATTTGGGCTGATGCAATCTACGAATTAGGATTTGTAGGACTCAAAATTGAATTTTTGATATGAATTTCTTAGGCGTTACTACGCTCAAGCAGTACCAAATTTGAGAAAAAAATTAATGGATCTATATAAACGATATGAACCTAAAAAAGAATTGGTTAAATTTTTCATTTGCATTAGAAGTAAAACAAGGGGCTCCTTCGAATTTTCTCAAAATTATGCCGTCATGGAAAGCAATACATTGAATAAAAATGTAGGCTGTTGAAGTCTTCGAATTGGAGCTGCGGGGAAGAAATTTAATTTCGGAAAGACAGTTCATTTGTATGATACGAGATGGGGTATGACTATGCGATTCATTTTCATTCCCAGATATTACCTTAGTAAAACAATTGATACAAATTTGGGCCGACGTAAACTGCGAATTAGAAATGACAGGAATAAAATTTAATTTCGAAAAAATAAAAAAATTTAAATTCTGAAAATACGTACATATCTGTGGTGGACATCAGAATGAGCGTGATAACGCAGTCCAGACATTTCATTCTTCCGTGTGATGGTATGAAAATATAATAAAAATGTATTCCTTATCAAATGAACAACAAACAGGAAATGATTTTTATGAAAAAAAAAATTATTTGAGAATCTGGATGCAGCAACATTCGTCAGCTACCCTCTATTTCTTCTAACAAAAACATGTAATAACTATGATAATAAAGCACTTGTACAACGCTTAGCATTTTACTTATTATCTCAAGCCTTTGGCGGGATTTTTACTCATTAGTTTTAGATAAACGAACTGACGTCACTGTAACATATTTGAAACTACTTTTTGTCAATTAACTGGTCTTGTAATGGGTGATTTGTTTGCAGGTACCTTTTTTGAAAATAAAAAGAATCCATTTTGTTGGCTAACATCCGTTATCAAAAAACGAACCATTTTTGGTTTCTTAATAATTTTCCATCAATTTCTTTTAAAGATTTTCTATTTCACATGTTGGCCATAAATGTATCTATCATGGATCATTCTAAAATCCTAATCCTAATTTCCTATAACGCTCTCGAGCATTTCGAATAGCGCAAGTAATGACGGCTTCCAATTCCTCAATGGTAGGCGGCTTATTTCCGCAGACTTTGGACTTTACGGAGCAGCAAATGAAAAAGTCTATAGGTGTGATATTATGTGATATGGAATTCATCGGCTCGAAGCATAAAATTAGCTGTTCACCGAATTGTTCCCGCAATAATGCGATGATTTTACCTAATTTCGTCGAGATCAGTGGCCTCAACCAAACTAAATTTTTCCATACGGAAATATTAAATAATACCGAACAAAGATGCCATGACAGTTTGACAGTCTCGCACTTTAATCTATCATTAAATCCTTACATGTGAATGCACCTCTAAATGTATAAACTTAATTATTTTAATGTGGATATGTGCTTAATTGGGATCTTTTTAGGACCATCATTAATAAAATTATACATTCAATAGTAAACAAAATATTTATTACTTATTCAAATTTACTGCATCAACTTCAAAATGGGCCACTTCACTTATGCCAATCATTGAAACATTTTCCTAAGGTATTTTCCAGAAAAGACTTCAGAGTTCGATTCGAATTTTCTTTTATGTCTACTTTCGGCAGAAGACTGCTGCTCGAAGTAGCAGTTCGAGTTTTGGATAGTGAAAAAAGAATGCCGGAATCATATCTGATGAATACGGAGGTTATTCTTCCATGGATTTACTAAAGTTTTGTCAAGAAATTTGTTCACAATGATAGTCTTGTAAGATGGTGCTTATGGTGGTGCCAAATCCTTGTGTTTTTTATTTGCACAAATCTAAAACCCAGCCTTTTTCGACAAATTTGCTCTCTCTAATGTCGCATAACATCCGGGTAATATCCTTTATTTATTGTCTGACCTTTTGGCAAGAACTCCAAATGCACAACATCGCAATAATCAAAGAAAACATTCAAAATTACGTTGTTTTGTTTTATTACATTCCGAAGTTTGTTAACTGGTTTACATGCCAAACACATATGTAAGTGCATTCCTCATGTTGACATTGACTCATTCTTCTTCTTAAGTGGCTTTACCGACTTTTACGGGATTAAATTTCTGAAGAAAATACAGGCATTTTGGAACTAGTAAAGCGGGGAAATCTTGTAAAATGGTGCGAATTAATTCGTGAGCCTCAAAAGGTTCAGTAGTTATCTCTCTCAAACTGAAGTGATGATGTATCGGTGTTAACTTCAATTGAAGGCATTGATGGCCGTCTAAAGCAAGGCAAATCTTTCACCATATCTATTTAATACACTGTACCACTCGTATGCACTTGCGTTTGGCAAAGTCGACGCACCGTAAGTGGATCCTATTTGTAATACAAAATTTATGAAAAATTCTTTCAAAAATCGCGAAACACACTTGAGATAAACCGACAAAATCGAGGACTGTAAACTAGCTAAATAGCAGATCGCGCTCCGCCTCTGCACCAATATAGAAGACAGCTCTGTCAACTTCACTACAAAAAGAATTTAGACCATTCCTTTAAGCAGACTTTTGATCATTTGCATCATTCCCATGTACTTTCATGACAGATTGTACATTTTAGCATTACGAAAAAAACATAAAAATCCATTAAACAGTTGGGAATTATGAAAAGAAGACCACAAATATACGAACCACTGTCTTCATTTGAATTGAAAATTGAATTTCACTTCAATTTCTTTTGTAATTGTGAGCCAATTATTATATGAAACGACCTTGAGATTTGAAGGTCGGATTTCTGTGTAACAAAAGAACACGAAATACAACCGAAACACAAATGCAGCAAAGTATTAATTGTGAGTACTTCCGTTCATTTGCTCACATTTTGCTTTCTCTTATTGCTTAATGGAATGAAATTAATTGCAGGCCGGAACGATATGGGAACACACAAAAGAGTGGGTGGGTGCCTATGATAGTTTCTCTGGAATTTTTAGATATACTCTATGTGTGCTAAACAAAACAAAATTCGCCACCCATCTCCGAATTTTACATGAGTTTCTAACAACTAACAAATGCCAAAAGTTGGCATCTGATTTTTCAACACGTTAGTAATCATATATAATATATATGATTATTTATTAGATGTTGTATTTTTACTCAAACTTGGCCGTAAATCAAAATTGTGTTTTGGATATTTAGAGATCATGCAAATAAGGGCGGTTCGCAAAATTGTGCCATTTAATTAATGTCACGTCATTTCCGGATGTTTTTTAGATTAAAACAGAACTTTTATGCAGGTTTTTTTCAGCACGTAAACTGACTTATATATCTCTGTACCCAACATCCTTTTTCATTGGTTAAAGAGTGTGCGTAGTACCATAATGGGCGTGGCAAATCGTTAAGTTCTCAACATTAACGCACAAAACAGTTAAATGAAAGATATAAATCCAGGGGTATATGGTTGTTAAATGTTCTGCAAAAAAAATTTAAGTTATTGAAATTAAATTTCGTTAAATCGGTCAATTTGTATTAAAACTACCTAAAAATGGACATGGCCATTTTCATTCAATGAAATACATTTATCGAACGCATGACACGTGCTAAACTGTACTGAATTCAATTCAATGTTTAAAAGATATGAAGCTAAGAATAAATTCGGTTAATCGGTCATTTGTGTGGGAAGTACCGGAAGAACTAAGCTTACTTGTTCGATTTTTCTCAAATTTTGAAAATAATATAAAACAGTATAACGAACGAAAATGTAGGCATCTATGAACGAATTAGGAGATACAGGAAATAAATTGAATTTCGGAAAAGCGGTTAATTTGTATGGGATGGTTACCAAATGGTTACTCAGATATTAACGTAGCAAACCCTTAATGTGCATCATTTTACTGAAATTAATGTAACTTCACAGAAGGTAAGAATCTAAGAATATATAGGTTAAATCGATCATTAGCATGTACCAACAAGAGCATAAGCAGTCAAGGCAAAATAATGAACAAATATTCCAGTTGCTGAAATCTACTTGCTAGGAGTTATAGGGCTAAAATTTAATTTCAAAAATCGGCGGATTTATAGGGAGGTACTAAAAAAGACCTGATAATGCAGTCTATTTTGTTTCTTATACACTATCTTAATAATCCCTTAAAGTTCGCCAGATTTAATCAAATTCGGTGCAAACGCAGGGAGGATATGAACCTAAGAATATATAGGTTAAATCAATAATTTATATGGAAGGTGCAAAAAGAGGTTAACCGATCGATTTTCTCAGAATTGTAGACTAAATAATAAACAAATATTCAGATCAATGCAGGAGGATTTATGGGGAAAAATAAAATTTCGGAAAATTGGTTAATTTAGAAGGGAGTGCCAGAAGGGGTGGAGCCAATATAACCCCCATTTACAATTTAAAATGTTATGGTGTGCCTAGTCTTAAGAAGTTTTACAAAGATTTACGGCAGTTATCGTGTCTACCAGCCAGCCATACAGACAGACGGGCATTGCCCAATCGACTTAAAAAGTTATGAAACACTTTTGATTAAAAAATAATTGGCACCTTAGATACCCTTAGATACTTTTGGGTGTTACGTTTTTGGTTGTATCAAATTATATGTATAATACATACCTTCCTTCCTTAGGGTAAGCTATAATGAAAAGATTGCCATGTTATCTCTGTGTAATCGGTCTACGCTTAATGATAGCCAAAGTTCTCTGTGCAAAATATTTTTTGGCCTTCTAATATGTGCTATTTTGATTTTCTTTACAAATATGACTTGTATGTAGATAATTTTGTTAAATACGAACCCGAAAACCGACAAACCGGTTTAAATGCTGTAAAAGCTTCTTCGAATAGTTAGAAATCATAAAAACTAATTGGTATTTGCGACTAGGAAATTATATACAAAAATATATACTAGTGTAGGCAAAAGACAAATCCTGATATGCACTTTGATATAAAGATAACTTGCGTCAGATATTGTGTTAGATCCAATTATATCCGGCATTTTTAATTAGATCATATTGGGTCCGACGAAGTCTGGAACGCGGGCGGATTTTTTTATCTGTTTAGATCTTATAAGGCAGAGCAGATCTATTCATCATTCCAAAAATTATTAATATAAATAATACAAAGAAATAAAATATCCGATGTTGATGTTTTTACTTATTTGTTTCTCCTACTTCCACACATCACCTACAAAAAATTTCAAGCCGTGGAAGTGTCCTGTTATTTCAATTCGCTCTTTTCTTTTAAATGAGTGAAAAATGTGTTCTTCTTTTTTAGTTCATTCGAATAGCACCCCTCACGTGGCAATCAGTTTAAGTTTGAGAGTCTTTTGCAGATCATCATAAATCAGACCGGATTACAGTAATTGTGTATAATCAAATATAAAACAATCGATTTTAAATAAAATGGAACGAGCTAAATCCTTCAGTGTCGAGGAAATATCCAAAATTAAAACCTACAAGGAGTATGGACTTTCTATTCATCAAATAGCCAGAAAAACTAATAGAAGTCGCAAAGTTATATCGACATATTTACGTGACACCGAAGGCTATGGAAATAATATTAAAGATCGAACAGCAAGTGCTATTACAACCGCTGACAAGAGGGTTATTCTGAGATATGCCTTAAATTCACACGGCTCTGCTGCCAAAATCAAGGAAAAAATTGGCGTAAGTGCAAGTGTATCAACGGTAAAAAGAGTTGTTTTTAAAGCAGTACACTTGCAACGCTTGAGACTTAAAAAGAAACCACCGTTAGACAATCTCCGTAAAGAACGTCGCTTTAATTTTTGTGGTACGACTATGACGTGGAAAAAAATTTAATTTAGAGGGTCCTGATGGATATAATTGCTAATTCCACGATCTTCGAAAAGAGGAACACATACTCCATCGATCATACAGTCGGGAAGGTGGAGTTATGATATGGGGTGCGATCTCGTATTATGGCACAATAGAGCTCCAATTTCTCTCTGCAAAAATAAATGCGACTTCATACCAAGCTATGCTGGAAAAAGCTTTTCCTGAAATTAAAAATGTTTTCGGAGACTTGGAATGTTAACTCCAGCATGACAACGCACCAATCCACATAGCAAGAGTCGTCAAATCATGGATTGAAAGCCGAAATGTTGAGGTTATGAACTGGCCGCCTTACTCTACAGACTTAAACATCTCTTAAACCGTCTGGGAACGGCTAGTACGCAAGGTGTACGAATCAGGCAAGCAATATTCAAGCAAAAGTAAACTCATTAATGAATTTAAACAGACTTGGTCGTGTATTTCGCTGGATCTAATCAAAAAACTGTATGCTTCTTTACCGAACAGAATATATGAATGTATTCTCAACCAGGGCGGAAGCACCCACTACTAAATTGTATTTAAAATACTTAGTTTTAAATTAGATGCAAGCAAACGATAATACCTTTAATTTAGAATTAATGTTTTAGTGTTATAATCTAATTTTTGTAAGGGGGGTTATTCAAATGAACTAAAAACTGAAATTAAACTTTTGACTTTTTTTGTGTTTATTTGTTTAGTACTTAATTCAGTAAGATTAAAGAAAGGGATTACAGCAAATACGTGAAATATGATTAATAAAAGCACAACCAGTTCGTTATAATTATTATTTTGGAAAACTCGTACTTAGAAAAATATTTAAAGGGGGCGCTATTCAAGTGAGCGGCACTGTACCATTACATCGAAACAGACATTCCTATAGGAATGGATAGGTTAGGATAGGATAGGTACTATAGAACAGATCAAGAATTGAAATTAAATCAAGTTATATACAATTATAATTAAAACACTTGTACAAAGGCAACTCCGTCTGCAGAATTTGCATGCATTTTCTATGGAAAAATAACTCAGCTTCAAATCAACACTATTTGTAACCAAGCGCAGCCACACAGTGTGTAGTGTAGACAAATTAATCATAATTATTGTTAAGTATCACAACGTTGTAATCAGGTAACATCACTAAAATCGTCATTGGCGGTTAAGATAGGAGACCTCAGTCAGGCAATATACACCATTCAAACCTAAAAATTGTCTTTCTTGTGTCAATTTTGACCTGGCTCTCCAAATAAACCATTTCAGAGACCATATGGTGGTGTCCGATTATTCGACCTATGAAAAAACTCGCATTCTCCTGCTTTTTCTTACTATGCTATTTAAATTTGAGAAAATTCATGTTGAATTTCCAAATTAAAATTAAATGTTTTACTTAAATTTTGGTGTTTGAAAAAATACCATGGGAAAGTGAGATACTCCATTTATGTTTGAAAGAATTCCAAGTGAAATTGGGATTCCTACATTTATATTTGAGAAATTTCGAGAAATGACATCGAGGAAATCCCAAATCAAATTGGGAAATTTTGAATTCAATTTGAGAAATTTTCGAAAAAAATTTAGAACTTTTCTTTGTTACGGGGAAATCGAATATGATTGAAAACCAAGTTATATTATATGTAATACACCCCAACAATATCCCCGCCGCATAAGAGGAAACTAAGGTTTATACTCTTGGAGAGTAAAATTAATGCTTTAAAGGCTCCAGTAACTACAGCAGAGCCAATTTGCATTCAATAACGTTTCATCAAGCCACTTTGATAAGCGATATATGCTTATAGGCTGCTTTTATATATACATAGACAGAAAATTATTATATTCTTTACAACATTTATCAATTTCATTTAAAAATTTGTCAATATCTATTGAAAATTTATTAATTGTTTTTTAAAAATTTCGAACTTTATTTTTAATTTAACTATTATTAATTTTTTTTTTTTTTTTTTTTTCAATTTTATATAGCTTTACTTGAAATCGAAAAATGGATAACCCTAAATGAATAGAATTCGCGGAGAGTTATTTGTTTTCACAGTGAACAAGTTAATGATAATTTTTACTAGCGACTAGAAGTTATGCACCAAATTATCTGTGAATTAAAAAGACATTTCCGAATTTTTAAGTATTTTTGTTGAACTAATTTATATGAAGTGCTCTATTTTTATACGGAATTTTCTCAATTGTAGTTTCTAACTTCATTTGGAGTTTTCTCAATTATAATTGTCATCTTCAACTGGAAATGGTGTAGAAACGAGACTAGTTTTCAATTTAAATTATGCTGGTTTATCGAATCTCAAAAACAATTTTTTTTTCTAAGTTGATGGCCCTGTGCCAAATTTTGCCTTATAAAATGTGATTTCACAAACTTTAAAATAAAAATAATTTTGTTTACGAAATTGAATTTCTAATGCGGAACCTGTAAAATGTTGCAGAAGACTATCGGTGAGCGGACTATGTCGGAAATTGACATAAACAATTAAAGGAAGGCCGAGAACGAATCGACCTCTACCAATCAAAGTTACGTCCAAAAAATCCGGTTCTCAAAATCGATAGGGATCCTGCTGGTGATGTGCGCATTTCAAACGTAAAACTAATATTTTACGTCTCGTCAAATCTTAACTGATACCAAAAACTCTGAATTTTTTCGCGACAAGCGCGTTGAAAAGGGTATTATTATAGGATATGGGACTTAAATTTATACTTAAGCTTAAGCAATACTGAAAAGATTGCGCCAAATTCATGAGTTTCTTTTCTTTTTCTTTTCTTTCACAGAGCCAAGCTGTCAACAAGAAATATTATCTCAGTGTTCTGCGTCGTTTATTAAAAGAGGCCGCATTTATGGGGCAGAAAACTTTTATTTTTTGCACCATGATGGTGCGCCATCTCACACTGCATGGATTCTTCATGAATTTTTCACTAAAATTTCTGTCCACAGCTATCGCATTTACCTGATTTATCAACGTGTGACTTTCGGCTATTTCCTGAACTTTAAAGTCCGTTCGGAACACCGTTTTAAGTCGATTAAAGAGATTTAATGTGCAACGCAGTGCACTCTGTAGGCCAAACCGGAAGCTGACCATTTCGCATGTTTCGAGGATTGGAAAGAAAAAAGTTAGCTTAGTATTATAAATAATTTATTGTTATAAGTAGTGTATATATTATTATATATATATAGTATATAGTATTATAAGTACTGGTCTTGCATTTCGGAGACCGCTTGTTTTAGTAGGCATATTTAAGTAATTTTTGTAAATAAATTGGTAAATTAGAGAAATATGGTTTAAAAACTTTTTTATTCAATATTCTTGATTTTCCTCTAACTGAGCAGAAAAACTACAAAATATAGATACGTACATGTTTTCTCACTATATCCACGTTGATATTCTAATAACCAAACAAAGCAAAGTGCTTCATACAACTACAGTTCATATTAAACTGGCCAAAGAAATGGTTGTGGCCACTTATTATGTGCCTGGAATGACGAGTTGTGATGTCAATTTTTTTTTTGTTTGTTTTTTATTGTTCTCTGTCGGAACTTTAATTACTTTTAAGGTGTTTTGTTGTACTACTTTTCCGTCTATAATGACAGCATTGCACAACTCAAGAGAACAAAATGTTATGTTAACACATTATTAAATGTTCTACTTTGACTCGATCTATGTTAAGCCTTATTATGCTTAAGTTTTCACACATTGGGCTCCCGCCACTTATGTATTCAACCTCATAAGTTAAGCGGGAGTTTTCATATTTATCATATTTGTTGTTTTTTTTTTTTGTGTTTGACTACGTGTTAAAGCTGCTGGAGCTCGTCTCAAACGTCCAAAATTATTATTCTGTCAGAATTATTATTCTTCTGCAACCTTAATGACACTTCATAGGTTCTTCCACGGTAATTTGTATTTCATGGTGTAAGAGCAGACATCTGAACTAATAGAGCACACAAAACGGAGGACCGGCTTTCTGCTCAGTACTGTACGCTGCCTAAAAAAACAGTTGGTATTTGAACAACTGGTTGAACCGCTTTTTACGCCGATTAACCGATTTTTCGAAATATCCAAATTACAATTCTAATTCGTTTCGGTTATTGGACGTATATTATGGAGAGGAATAATAAAGAGATTCAAATTTACTATCATTTTTCCATTAATTAAACTATTTTTTTTATATCTTCCTTCGAATAAAACAAATTTAATTAGTCGAGTAACTCAAATAGACCTTTTTCATATTTACTTAAGTGATATTAATTAATCTTGATTCAAATATCTCTTGTAATTAATTTTTGGCAATTTTAGCATGATAGTTGGCACAACATCTTACATTTCTATATAACTTATAAAACTTTTACTTCATTATAATGCTTGGACCTTATCATTATGAAAAACAATATCATTTAAATGGCCGCCTCTGCATTAGTTGCAGCAGTGGATCCTTTTGACGTAGTTGTCGACCACTTCCTCGCACATTTCAGGCGGCACGTTTGAAAGTTACCCACGTACACATGGTCTTTGACGTAGCCCCACAAAAATCGCATGACATTGGTGGCCAATTGGCGTCACCAAAACGTGAAATTACTCTTTCTGGAAACTTCTCACGCAACAAAGTCAAAATCTGCCGTGTTGAATCACGTTTGAATTAACACTTTTATAGCAAGTTTTAACAATTTTTACGCGTTATTTGGTTGTTAAGCGATCCATATTCCTAAATGGCAAAACTTTTTCTAAATAAAAAACAGTTCAGATGACAGCCTCCTTGAAACGTTAACGATACCGAAAGAAAACCCGAAAACAGAAATATCGGCTTAATTTGCACTTATAAATGAAATAATCGAATACATTAACCGCGTCTTAGTCTACGGTAACAGCGAAAAACACGTAAATAATGAAAGACTTCGCTCAGATTACGAATGCTGGTTGTCTTTTTCAAAGCGTAAATGTCAACAATTGTTAGTATCCAATGTCGACTTCAGCTATATTTTATTACAGCTTAATTTTATCGAGTTTTCCTCCCTTGTGGCAACGATAATTTTTTCCAATCGTCTTGGTCGTCCTTCACAGTCGGTTATTAAACGTTTGGTAGCCAAATTTTAGTTAGTTCAGTAAACATTCAGACAAAAACCGTCAACGAAAAGCAGGATCTATTGAAAACATCGCTGCTGGTCGTAAAAGTTTGCAGTAAAGCCGATATATTCTATTCAGCGACGTCCACACATTCATACAAACCCCAACAAACCCTGGAGCTCAAGGAAAACAATAAAGCTCCATGTATACGCTGAAATGGTTCTGGAGCATTTGAAACCTGATCCCGATGCACCAAGGTCGTGTGATTACATTTTTTCGCTTTTGAGTTTCCAGACTGCACAACTATACCAATAAGCCATAAACGACTCGTGCCCTTAAAGTGAACATGATCTGTGCCATCGCCCAAATTCAACCTGATATACTCGTACGCCAGAGTCATTGAAAATTGGATTTTTCGTGAAGCCGCGGCGACCATTTCACCTATTCATATTTGTATTCCCCACATAATGTCATTAATAGACTTTTCAAATAATGCGAAAAATTCAATTCAATTTTCTTTCATTCAGTTCAGTCAGCATCTACCCATCTCTATTGCAAAAATATTGTAAAAGTAATGAATATTAGCGACATTTTGAAATAAAATCCAATATTAACAGTGGACATACACAAATTTGGATAAGATCCAGCCGTACTAGAACATACATACCCCTCACCACGAACTGAAGTTCATAGTGCATAGATGTTATAGAGTTCGCCGCAGGATAAAAGTGTGTTTCAGAAAGTCCTTTTTTCATAACACCTACTTGTTACATCCAGTCTGATGTATAGACCGGCACAATTCAATCGACTTAATAGCTGACATGCTAAGTCAGAGGTCACACACACTAGCTCTCTTTTAACGGCTTGCGGCAGTTGATGACTTTCGTCTTATGGTTGCGGCCTCCATATTGAAAAAGTCGTCAGTTGCAATAATCGGTAAAATATAAGTATCCACATTTAGGAAATTTAGCATTACATAGTGAAGACATCCAAACTCTCGAGCTCCTAGAAGGCTTGAACAAAGTATTGTCAATCATTTTAGTGTCTATTTGCTTGTGTCTTCATTTTGGATCCAAAGCAAAGACTTTTGCTAATTAAGCTATTACCAATTATCCAAATTATAATACGATTAAGTAGCAAAATATCCGATTTGATCAATTTAGCGGCTGGCATCTAGCAGCTTTCAACATGCCTGGTAGTAGTAGATTCTAGCAATTTTTGGGAATTTGGTCTTCTATTTCACATTCGTAATAGAAAGATACGTAAAAAATGACGTTGTGGTTTGTTTAATACTTTTTCTTTAACAATCCACATCCATTATCTCAAGTGTTTTTTTTTTTTTCTGTCCGGAAATACATTTTGAAATATATTTAAGCTGTATAATTTAATGCTTTAACTGGCTAATAAATGATTAGAAATTGAAAAGGACAATCCCAATTTCTATAAGTCACAACGTTTCACTCACGGTGAACGCTATGTAGAGATACATACAAAAGTAGTACTTCAGTTGCAACCTGCATGGACAGAAGCCCACATGTTTACATATTTTGTCCTCATTTTTCTTTCAATTAGCTTGAAGCTATGGAGATTATCTAAGGTGAGCGAGATAGTTTTTCTGTATTATTCCCCACTATGGTCGAGATCCACTATGGATTCTATGTTCCACCACAAAGCAAACATTGTCTTCAACTCTAAGCTAAAAGACAGAACTCTGTTTTAAGTCGGCATTAACAACGATAACGCTTAAGGCATTTTGTATGATGACCTTTGTTTTTTGGTATGAAATTTTAACTGAATACTGCGCAATAACTCAACTTTGCATAATAGTAGTAGTATTTGGAGTAGTGTTTATTTCAATTTATGCGTATTGTGATTTACTAACCAGTTTGGAACTGTAAAATTGTTAACTCGGTTTAAAAAAAATGGGCTGAATTATATATATCATACAATATTTAATTTTTTCTCATTATTTTTATTTCCCTCCGTTTCGCCTATTTTTAGTGCATTTTATTTTGAGCGTTATAAGTAAATAGTTACTAGCTAATTTGATGTTATATTCTAAGTTATATTTTGTTTTTCAATTCCAGTAGTATTTATTTTATGCATTTTGTAATTTGCTAAATATTTGCAAAAAGCCTTTAAATTACAAGACTGTCCAATAAATGAAATGAAATAGATAGAATCTATATTTTAATATTTTTTTTCGAAATGAAATAACGGAAATGATTACCAGATGGAGCTTTTTTCCTAATTCCGTTTTAAAACATAAAAGTATCGATTACTATTTAAACTATTTTAAAACTGTTGCTTAAGCAATAATATTATCGGCACAATATCTTAATTCTATGTACATATTTCATAAATTGAAACAATTTATTGACATCCAGAATACAGCAGTTCAATTGTAAACAGTGTTGTCAACTGCTTATTCCAAGCAATAACACGCAATTTTACTTTTATTAATCAGGTCGCGGAAAAGGAATAAATTAAACAAAAGTACATACATTCGGCCGCATAAATCTGCGTGCAAGAACGAAAACTAAAAGTTTGCTCTTATTTTGGGTATTAAAATAAACGGTACTCATTTGAAACTTCTTTAAATAAAACTCTTATTTATTTAAGAACATAACTGTATCGTAAAATACTTATTTCAGAATTAACAAAACTTATAATAATTCAATTAAAAAAAAAACATAATTTCATGACTAGGCAGAAGTCTGCGTACATAAAATAAACAAATGAAATACAACAGTTTTTTTTTTTATTTGTACTGTATATTAATAAGAAGTCGGATAACCACAACGAGCGAGAACTTCATTAAGGCGTTTTGGCATTGATGAAACCAATTTTTCGGTGTATTCCGAGCTTATCTTCCCCCATTCTTCAGTTAATACGTTTTGAAGCATTTCCTTTGATGTTATTACGTGGTTTCGTATTTTTCTTTCCAGTAAATCCCACAAATGCTCAATGGGATTTAGGTCTGGTGACTGCGGAGGATTTTTTAATTGCTTTCGTACATTATACAACAATCAAAGCCTTGTATTTAATGCAGTATGCTTTGGGTCATTGTCCTTTTGGAAGATGTAATCGCCTTCAATGGCCAATTTTCTAACACTTTCGGTAAGATTTTTTTTGGAAAATGTCTAAATAGATCCTGTGGTCCATTGTAGATGGAATAAACTCTAAATTACCCACACCCATACTTGCCATGCAGCCCCAAACCATTACGCCACCACCACCATGTTTAACTGTTGGTTTTAAATTTTTGGGATTCAAGACTGTACAAGGCTTTCTCCAAACAAGTTGGCGGCCTTTTATGCCAAAAATGTAGTACTTGCTTTCATCCGTAAATAGAACATTTTTCCAGAACTCTGCAGGTTTATTTACGTGTTCTTTGACGAAAGCAATTCGTTTTTGTCTATTAACTAACTAGGGGCTTTCTCCTTGCTACATGGCTTCTGTAGTTGGCCTTTTTCAAAATTCTGCGAATTTATGTTTTCAGCAATTTTTAATGCTGTTAATCTGGGGTTTTCCTTCACCGACTGCACCACAACTCTACTTTCGCGTTCAGTTAATTTTGGTGGACGACCAGAACGAGGCTTCGAGACTAAAACTCCAGTATTTTTTAAATTGTTTATCACTCTCTGTATGGTAGAGTGAATCCTTTCAACTATTTGTTTCCACAAATGAACAATAATTTTGCGCTTAGCAATATTAATTTCTTTTCTGTTTGCCATTACTAGAAATTTATTGCAATTCGAAACAAAAAAAAATTCAAAAACCACTTGATAGATTAGTTTGATACAAACAATAAGTATTTTAGTATCAATCAACAACAACAAACAGTTACAAAGTACCGTTTGTTTGTTTGTACGCAGACTTTTGCATATGATCAAAGATGCCATATTATTGTTTTTAAGTTGTCAAGTGCAACCAAACTTTGCAAATGCAAAAAGAAAAAAACTTAGCATAATTTTGAAATGTTTAGCTGTAAATAAAACTCAATTTAAAAGGATTACCTTTATGACTTATCACTACAAAATCATGTTAAAATATACATAAGTAATAGTTTGTACGCAGAATTATGCTTCCGAGTGTAGTTCAGGAAAACGATGGCTTTAAATTTCACATCGGCTGGGAGTTGGGAAGCAGCGCTTCCGTATTTGGGGAAATGTAAACAATCAATCAATCAGCATTTGTTGCTTACATTGTGAACGATTATCGAAAGTTTTTCTACCATTGTGAACACAACTAAAATGTTCACTTTTTTACGTTAGCTTTAATCCTATTGGTGAGGGGGTATGCGAATAAATTAAACGCAACGATGAATTAGGTTAAACCATTTCGGTGAATAGTTCAAAAGATTTTGGGAGCCGAAAAACCGGTTCGGCGACATGCGCTGTGAAAATACCCTAGCAATGGTAGACACGTGCATCCCCCCAATCAAAACACTTAGCGGTTTGTCATAAAAATATCGTCGGCTTTTATTTTCTCGTAATTATTCACGAAATATTTATTTATGCTTATTTTTATTAAAACAACAATAACCGAATCAAATATGCGATTGTTATTCTTGTCGTTGTTGGAGATGAACAAATTCACTTACGTTTTGGGTCGTCTGCGAATCAAGAAAACTCTTACGACGTCGACGACGACGGCGACGACGTTAGAACGTTGGGACGTTTGTAGACAACGTTCTGATACTGCGTTGTTGTAATAGATGGTAACGGTACGGCTGTCGTTCAGCATTACAAAGGCAGCGACTGAGAGCGCAACTGCGACAAGAGTGATAGAGTTGATGATGTAATGGCGGGAACGAGCAGCAGTAGTAGCGGTGATAATGGTATTGGTGTGGGTAGTAATAGGGGAAACACGACTATTATCAGCTGTCATATAAATAGCCTCAACTCACTCTTGAACAACAAATAATAACAGCAACAACAACAAATGTCATTGGTATTGACAGCAAAATTAACAATTGCAACAACGCAAACACGGCAGGGTACAAAAGGCGTACAAAAATTCGATTTTCTTTTTGTTTAGTTCCCTTTGTTAGTGCTCACTATAAATTGGATTAAATTCTTATTTTTTATATTATAAATAAACAATAAACGTGTTCTTTATAATCTTTATAAATTTCCTCATTATGCGCGAACACTTTTCATTCATTATTCATTGCAATTGGTATATTTTAAACCTTTTGAAAACGAACAGAGAATCTTAATTCACTTGTTTTTAAATTGCGATCAATTCCTTTCAGGGAATGACTGACAATTTCACACATGTATGTATATTTGATGGAAAATCTTGAACTTCACAAATTCTCACCAAGCTGACAAATTCACAAAACTCTTCTTGCATTCCCCAACGACCAGTCAGTCGCATTAGGAATTCCGTCCCTCCAGATGAGGCGTATTTTGAAAACAAACAACGTTAAAACATAGACGTTTCGTTCTTTTCCAAAACGTGTTCGTTCGCCGACAACCGATTTCTTATACTGGCGGCAATAGTTGTGCTGTTGCTTCGTAGACTACTAAAGCATTTCTTCTCTCATTCCGTTGTCCAGAGGCGGATCTACAGGGAGGTGCTGGCATAAGGCCCCAAAAGCTAATGGAAAGATGGAAACATGGGGAATATTCATTTGTATATTTTTGTGGTCACAAAGAAAATCAACTTAAATGGAGTTGGAATAAAGTTAAGTTTATTTGTTATTATAATTGTACTTATTTTGATACGGATTTACATCCAATCCCTTTTCCAAAATTCGATGTAATGCACAGAGTACAATTTCAAATATATTTTGAAATTTATAATAAGTTCTCAAAATAGCAGGTTTTTGAAAGCGCCTAATTTCTTCAAATTCTGAGTTACGTCGTATGCTACTGTGTCAAAAAGTTCATCCAAATATATTTCATCGCCTTCATTCTCCTCGGCTACGATACATTTGTGCCAACGTTTTCTGCAATGTGTCAAAGAACGCTGAATTTCAGGTTGAACCTTCTCAATCGACTCAAAAAGCTGCCCCGGAGCGGTCCCTTGAGTCAAATGTGATACGATGATGAACCAGTCGTGTACCGTGACTGTGGGGCGATATTAGTTGAACTTTTAGCGAAAATTTCAGAAAGAGCCAATGCAATGTGAGACGGTTCATTATTTCAAAAATTTAGTTGTCTACCCATATGTTTAAATCGGTCTCTTTATACAAATAGTTTCACACGAAAGGCGCATAACACTCATAAAAAAATATTCCTTGCTGACAATTTGGCCCCGGAACCAATGCCATGATAACGGAATTAAACTTACCAGCATAATGTAGATTTTTGAGTGACTTTGGGCCGATATTCACTAGATTGATCGGTAGTTTCCGTATCATTAGCTTAAGTAGATTTAACTCTCAACCCTCGTAATAATACGTTTTATAACGTGCTAGCTATCAGAAATCTCCTCTTCATTATTTTAACGCGATGGTCACTTTGGAAAAAAATTTATTCTTTTTGGTACTAATCGATATTTAACTTATCTGAGAGCTAAAATGTCTCTTAAAATGGAGTTGACTGATCTGGTTGAAATGCTTACATCATCATCAACAAGGCTCCCAACTGTTAATCTACGTTTTGAGCATCAAATCTCGGATTTGTTAATCGTGATTTTCATCGGCAGAGGCTGATGGACAGACACATTTCTGGCTAATCTACTACTGCATAACCCGAAAATAATGCATATTTTTCATTTGTCAAAAATATTAATATTATCTCTGTTAGATCGCAGTGCAGGGATTCTGTGCAACATTCTCACAAATAAATCACAAATCTCACAAATTGAAAAATCGACAAATTTCTGATTTCAGCGTATTAGAAGCCAATATTCTATGCACCTGACGTTTGTACATGTTAAATGATTTACATGGATATTTCTTATCGTGAAACATCGGGTGACGATGTTTTGATATTTTTATCCAAGCTGATTAATCAAAAGAAGATAAGATTTGATTTGGGAGTTTGAAAGATGATTTTAGATTATCGGCGTTGGTTTGTACATTTTCTTCAGTCAAACAAATTTTGAAAACAAGCTTAGTGGTTTAAGCAATGTAAGCTTTAGAGTTAAGAGTTTCGAAACTGCTTTTAGATTGTCGCCGTTGATTATAGATTAAGAGGCATCTGAACAAAAAAATGTTCAAGAATTTATAAAAATTGAAAAGGTTCACCGAGATATCTGCAGATAACTGTACAGAAAACTGGAAGCAATCGGGAAATCATAGTAGCACTCGAAGCTTAGTTTCACAATTGTAATAGCTCATAATGAATTTCAAATGTACTCTTATGATTCTGAAATGTCGGTATCCCGTCTCAAAAATCAAATATATTATAAAATCAATATACCAGAAGAAATTATAACTTTGCACTGCAATCTCAAAAGTATTACTGAAAAAACAGGAACAGAAACAGTATACAAATTGAATATCTTTACCAAACGTTGTTTCTGCGCAGGTTGATATTCTGTTTTAAAGCATAATAAAAGAAGCAAACAAATGGTAAGTGCAAAGTTGTGCGGGTTCCAATGGCATTTTTTGAGCATTCTGGTGCTTCTGTCTCCTTTTGATGTTTTTTCTCACTTTATTTCGCTTTAAAGACATATTTTAATGACCCTTTTTATTATATTGCAAAAATTAGAATTGCTGCATCTCGAAAAAAAACCCTTGGTCACAAAAATGACTTAATTTTTGAGAGTTAATTAGGGAATGGGCAATGTTTTGCCGCCTTTCACGCGATGCCAAAAATTATTCCACAAACGCCAAAACAAAAAATTGCTAAAACTCAAATCAGAAGCAGATCGTACAATTGCCAAAATAATGCAATTTTTATTTTCAACACATCCTAACCCTTTAAGGTTTAACAAAAAAAAAAAAAATTAAACAGTAGCTCTATTTTTGAGTTGTACACATATATATGATTTAATGTATTTTTATATTGGTCGATTCCCTTGTAAACAAGCATAAATTAAGTCAATTTGGTGATTTTTGACTGCCAGTATGGAATTATTTACACGGTTATCCATTTAGTGGTTTTAAAACCGCAGGTCCGGCAGGGCTGTCAGCTGTTAAATACCTGTCATCTAAAGTGTTATTTATTTAGTGAAAGGTTTACCGAAGAAAGAAGAAAAATAGTTAAAACTTGCTACAAAAGTGGTGAATCAAACGTGGGCACTTTTCCTGAGTTACGGGATGATTATGGTCGTCATAATCGACGCAAGGAATTGACAAGATTATAAAGAAATTGGAAAAGATGTGGTCAGGCCTGTGCATCATCGCAGAAATTTGATGTTTTGTAGTATTGTTTGAAAACTTATTTTTAGTAGTATATCATCAATTCGCAATTCGTATCCGTCTATAAAATCAGTGCTTAGAGGGAAATTGACTTAACTCAGATTCTTTTCGTTTAGGATATTGAATGTTTAGCTAGATATCGCTATAATGAAAATTTTTGTATAACTTTTGAAATATACAGAATTCTGAAATGGTACTTAGACGACAATACAAATTTCAATGCCGTAAACGTTTAACTGTTAAGAAACATGTTCCCGCTTACATTGATATTCAGATATATTACATAATTTTGTGAAAATCGCTATTTTGAAAGATTGTTACAACTTGTGAATTATGCGGAATTTTGAAATTTGCATCGGATGTATATGTGCGCCTAAATAAGGAGAAAAATAAACATCAATAAACCCGGTTTGGAACTAATTTCACATAAGTCGCTTTTCCTTGCAAGCATAGATAGATATAAATTTCCACAATTCATGTGCTCCATAGTGTTGTGGGTGATGCACCGACTGATCTATTAACAGACCAGGTTCATATATGTATGTACATATATTATGCCGATTTCTTTCGTCTCCGGGAAAATTTGGTATTTTTAATATTTATGGATAACCACAACGACCATAATTAAAGCTGTTTCATAAAAAGTATGAGACACAGCTATAATTGTAGAAAATATATTTTCCGGTATTTTTAAACGACCACGCCCACGGGCGGGGATGGTTTTTCCTAGAATGAATTTATTACTATAATGCTTTTAATTAATGAATAATTTGTAATGTAATTTGCAAAAAAAAACACTGAAATGGATTCAGATGGTAATCACGACTTCAAATAGTTTTTTTCCGTATTCAGCACAATGCGCAGTATAAATATTGTGAAAAAAAATTCGAAGATAGTATTTTTTTTTTCGGCGGAGGGTTAAGTTTTTGCATTGGCATAGATTTGAATTCTATCAAAACGATTCTGTAAATGTTCCAACTTAATCTGCGTATGATTATGGAGTACTTTTATGCGAAAGTTTGGTGGGATCTGCCTCTATCATGCTTTAAACAGATATGCAGATGGACAGACAAACTCAAATCGGTTTTGGTTTCTACGACTATACGCAAATATGTATTTATGGGATTAGGATTTGTGTTTCTTGCTGTTAGAAACAAAAAGGGGAATTTTCCGAAAAACTAACAGGCTGTGGATGTAAATATATCCAATACCAATAGACCAATTCGAAAATTTTCACAACACATATAGAAATTTTTCCAATAAATTAAGCAAACCGCCATTTTACGGTTACTGGTAAGGCTATGGAAAAACTTTCCATCAGCAACGATAGATAATTCGACTCAATTCTAGAAAAATTTTCAAGAAATTTGATTTTCCGATTCTTCCATTTTTTTTTTCTTTTTAACTAACATTTGTTAACATTGCATGCGGTGAAACAAAAACGAAAATGTTCAAAAGAAAAATCAGAAAATTTGTGAATTTTGTTCTAATTGCATTCCTATTATTATAAATGCTATCAGGTTCTTCGTACAGATGGAGTCTTGAGAAACCGAATAAAGTTTCCATTTTTATTTGAAAGAAATCTTTCCTCAGTGAAATTCTGGTTGGAAGTGCAAATTTACATAATTATTAGGCTCCCATTAAAAGTTTTGTTAATCAGAAGCCATATGATTAACAAAACTTTTAATAAGAGTCCAACAATTACATCTCCGCCTGGAACCCTAACTTACCTACATACGCCTCTGACACTGTCTCTGCCACTTTGCCATAAGTAACACCAACAATTTCATTGTTCTCCGTTCTCATCCCATTGGGAAAATAGAAATGGAAACAAAGCGATAGTGTTCTCTCTTCATTACTGTTACAGTGAAAAATCAAAACAAAACAAAGGAAAATAACAAAAAAAAAAAATGTGCAGTTGCTTTGTGAAGGCATCGCAGAAAAACCGTTCAATACATTCTACCAAATGCACACTCGACCGAATTCCCACACACAATATGGACGCACGTAACACTGCGTGCGTGTGTTTACTGCACTTGTCCAATTTCGTATAACAATACACATTTCTTTCTAATACTGTGAAGTTGGCTACTGTTGCTATTGTGGAACGAAACAGGCCCAAGCTTGCGTTAACGGTTGCTACATTGGCTAGGTGTATGGCACCGCTTTGTTCTTTAGAAACTCATACAACCGCAAAATATTTGTACTAACTACAGGGCTGTAAAATAGTGTTGCCAGCACAAAATTAGAAACCATACAGTAGGAGTGAGGGCATCTGACTCATTTGAGGGTAATGCTATTAGACTATAGTTTCACCGAAAAGAACGAAGATATACGAGTATATAATTTGGTACGGCCAAAAATGTGACACTCAGAAAAAAGTGTTTAAAGTACCACGTACTTTTTGAACAAACATGTTTCATGACTTTTTAAGTCGATTAGGCTTTGTCCGCCTGTTTGGATGGCCAATAGACACGATGGCGGTTGCAAATCTTTAGTAAATTTAACAAAACTTAGTATTTTGCTAGATAGTAGCTGGTGGATGGTAAATGGGATGGATCGATCCACCCCTTCTGACAATTCCCATGTAATTGGTACATTCGTAGATTAGATTAACTTACATTTTTGACCATCGCGACCAAACACGATCACAGTTTACACAGTCACAGCTTATTTAATACTGTCCAAACAAAAAATTGTTATGCTCCATAACTTTTACGTTGAAGGGAATTTTAAATGAAGACAACTGCTGAAATATTGTCTTATATTCAGCGAATATAAAACAATAAATAAAAACCCGAATAAAATTTACACTGAAGCTGACGAGTGGTACATGGTGGAAAAATAAAGGCAAATCCAAGACTCTCTCGATCACAAAATTGGCCACAGAGTCGCAAAAAGGGATTGACAAAAAACGTAATGTCGCCGGGTTCTTCGAGATAACGATTTACATGACAGAGTTGCCCGAGAAAAAACATTTATAAGCCTCAAAAACAAAATAAATCGTTTTAACTTTGCCAAGGACCACCTTTACAAGGGCCCGGACAATAGGAACTCCAGTTATTTTTTCCGATGAGCCAAAATTTAATTTATTTGGGTCTGACGGCATGACCAACGTATGGCGAAAGGCAAATGCGGAGCACAATAAAGAACATTTCAAGTATTAAAACGTAAAGAGTTGATATATTTCTAACTGTAAAAACATCTGCATAAAATAAGCTGTGACTTATGTATTTGTTTTATTTTTATATTTTTTAATTTCTTAGCATTAAAGTAATGAACATTAACAATAAATTTCAATCCTTTTTTAATTTTGTATTTTTTTCGTTCAAATGGCATCCAAATTTTTTCCAAATTCCTTTCAATTTCGAAGTTATAGAGCAACAAAGCTTAATATATGCACTGCATAAAATAAGCTGTGACCTACTGTACATCTCTTTCACGAAATTTCGACAAATGACCGAATTCACCTGTATGGTCGTAGCTTCACTCAGTCAAATCTTGCACACGTCGCACAGTGTCGTGTTTTCATATAAACGGTGGCCAAAAATAGAAGGAGTTTTCAGAAAAGAATGAAAATTAGTACACATTGCTTTTATAAGTAGGAAAGAAAAAAAACCAGTTTAGAGAAAATCGGTCCAAGGACACGCCCACCTCCCATATATCCTGTAACGAAAAAACCTTATTTTTTCCAAAGTTGTTTCTGGAATTGAACAAAACTTGGCTCGATTGGTCTCTGATATATTCCGGATAACTTTGATAAATTTTATGAAATTATCTCAAAGGACACGCCCACCGCCCTTATATCCTTGATACGAAAAAGATGCAATTTGTCCACGAAAATTGTCAATACCTCCTTCACATTTTTTTAACTTTTTCAATAAGTTTCCTATTTTTATCTGTTCCGATCCGATAAGATTGAAACAAACATTGAGCAAACATAAATTCATCACTAGCTTCCTCATCTTGAAATTTTTGTTTGTTTACGCTATGCCCACTACTGCCATCAAATCCCCACTTGCATTCCAGGACTACATCATTGTTGGTATCAATATCATTAACATCTAAAATGCTTCTTACGGTTTTATCCAAAATCTTCTGTAAGGGTACCTCTGCAGAAGATTCTGTTAATTGAATGTCATCAGGCAAAATCTTTTTTTTAGCATCTGCAATCATATAGTATGATGGAAAGCAATCTTTGTGAATAGAATTTACTACTTTCCTCATCATATTGTACTGCCTCATGGATAAATCCATATCAATGTATAATGCTAGAGCACTTTCAACAGAAATTTTTTCATTAGTATTTGAACCTGTTAACCTTTCTGCGGCTTTTTTAAGAGCTTCAGATGAAGTAGAAGCGACAAGTTCCTCCACTCGCCTCCTTTTTGTTCGCATTGAACCCTCCTCATAAGAAACATTCGGTCGGCCTTTACGACTTGTACTTGCTTCCTAATATAGTATAAAATAATTAAGTTTTCTTGCAATACCAAAACTTTACACGGATACTTACATTACAAATGATTTCACAAAATAGTTCGCTATCTAGCCAGTCACTCAACTCAGTTTCAAATCTGTCTCTAATGCAATGATATTTAGACCAATTGTTAGAGAATTTTAATAGAGTAAGCTTTATTTTCTATTGTTCACTTTCTAATAATACTCGTTTAAAATGCTTTTCGACAAAATCTTTAACATGATGCATAACATCGCATGGTCTGTTTTGCTTTATCTCTAGCCACAATTGAAAAATAGTGCGAATCCGCAATGAGGTTGACACTGAAAAACAATCATAAAAGAAATTCGTGCAAAATCGAGCAGCTGAATTTTAAATATATTAAAATACATACTTGTAGCTACAAAATACCAAAAAATTGGAAAAGTGTTATCTCTACTTTCTACTATCTTTTTCTAACGGGATCTGACATATGATCAATATTTGTACACAAAAACAGTGTTGTAATTATAACTAAAGGCACCACTTACACCCTGTTATATATTTTGGTAGCCGTTACATTCAAATAATTAAATTTTTAGTATTATAAATGAACCTTAAATTTGAAGCTTTTCCATAAATTTCGTATGCTGTACACAAACCTTAACTTTGAACCACTGTAACTTTGAAATTCAGAAAAAGTTTTAAAAGATATTTTAGGTATGATCTAACCAGAGTGTTACAAAAAAAAATTAAAAAAAAAACGTTCGAATTCTAACATTAACGTTAACCATTTTTGGCCACCCTCGCGACACAGTGCGTCGTGCCGTTGATGAATTACGTTCTGGGAATGAAAACGGAGGACACTGCCACAACCCTTCTGGTACCTCCCATACCAAATGACCGATTTATCGCCATTTTATTTTTCTATTGTAATCCCTAATTCGTAGACTGTAGTTTCTTAAAGCTTTACTTGGTTAAATTTGAAAATATCAACCGGATAACAACAACCTCTCTAGAAATTTCCATACAGGTCAATAAATTGACTTGTATATTCTTAGCTTCATACCGTTCAAGCAGCTGCATGGGATTCAGTCAAATTTGGCACACAATGTTTTATAAAATTATATATATGGCACCTCCCATACAAATGACCGATTTAACTTAATTATGCTTAAGTCGCAATATTTTATTTCGTTGCGTTAAATTCACACAAGTTTGGTACGCATTATTAAAGTAGAGTCTGAAAATGGAAATAGATACAAGTCCGAAATCCAATCTCTACTCTGCAGTTTCTAAATAATATTGCGCTGATTTTTGTGTAGTGCACTAATTTTTAATGTTTGATAAAATTTCAGAAAAAGCGATCATGTAACCACTTCCTTTCTGGTAGCTACCAAACGGATGACCAACTAAGCCATTACACTCTTAGCTCCTCATATCTCAAGAAGTTGGACTTGTAATGCAGTCAAATTCGGGGCACACCTTTTATTGTGAGTTAATTCAGATATTTTTTTGATAATAACCTGGCGATTTACATGATTTTTCTGGTTCCTCGCACTTTGTTGCAACAACATAAAAGGATTATGGGTAAAGATATGCAAAATCTAAACATTTTTACTTTTCTTTGCTGCATTTTCTTTTTTTATCCCCTTAAAATTGTCACGCTCACTTTAGAAAAGAAGATTTGGATATGTACAAAGTTATATCATTCGGTGTCAGTCCCTTCTGAACGTGATTAAAACTAATGTGTTCCAGGTTTTTTTTATAAAGTTAACACAAATAAATTGGGATTATACAAAATTTATTTTTTTTGTACAAAAACCACAGAAACCAAGTTTAAAGGTGCCAAAAGCTCGGTCGGACCGAAGTAAATACTACTGCGGCCAAAAAAAGGTCATTTATATGTCATGATCATTTAACTTGTTTTGTTTTATTCTCTTTTAACGTATTACACCCTCTCATAATTAATTGGATATGGTAACTCTCAATCTTTCACTTTTACTTTATGATACATCCTGTCAATTTTATTCCTTTTTATTCAGTCGATCATAAGCCGTCAATCAATAAACATTAATTAACCTTCTCAACCGTTGAGTATTATTTTGGAAAGTTCTAATCTTGGCCGTCTTGTGACAATATCAGAAGTGGGATGGAATTAAATGATTTAACAGTGCCGGAGTTGAAAGAGGTTTTGCGTAAACATAATTTCAAAACGTCGGGAAATAAAACGGAGTTAATAGCGCGATTGCATGAAAATGAAATAAATGTTTCTCCCGAAGAAATAAGTAGAACGTTGTTAAAAAGCCCTTCAACGATGGAAAACGATCAAATTGCTACGAAAAATGATTCTGCCGTGGAGAAGTTGCAGAGTGACGTAGATGTTCTCCGACGTACCATGGAGATTCTAACACAGCAACTGCAGACAATCATTTCGTCGACGACGCAAATTGGTTTTCCGAACGAAGAAGTGGACACATGCGCTGCTGCTGAAGATGCTGCGTCTAGTGGCGCCGACGCTGTTAAGAAACCGTTAGAAATTCAAGTTGAGAGCGTTGCTGCTGATGTTCATTCAAATTCGCAGAATTTGATGCTAACAAGAACAACAAAAGCATTGACTGTGTATGCGAATATGGAAGATCCTCAACGAAAAGTGCAGCTGTCTGAGAGAAACTCTGCCGAACATCAAAATTTGCTAATGCTGTCGCCAAATGAGAATGTACGAGCAAACTTCACAAGCTATACACACACTGTCACCACAACGAGTGCGACAACTCCAATTATGAGCAACATGTATGGTTCTCATCGTAATGACGTTTGTTTGTCGAGCGCTAATGATTGTATGCAAGGAGAAAATAATCAGAACAGTGGTTATGCGTTTTTGTCTGGTCAACATAGTAATGTGCATGAGATTATTAATATGTTGCCAGAATTTGATCCGTGTAAAGACGACATTTCGTCGATTCAATTTATTGATCGTATTGAACAATTAAAACGCGCGTACGGGTGGAATGACAAGTTAGTGTTGTATGCTGTACAGGCAAAACTGAAAGGCCCAGCGAAGTGGTGGATTGATTCACAATCGGTTTTTCAAGACTGGACAAACTTTGTAACATCATTTCTTACAGACTTTCCGAGTGTTTTTAATACAGCCGATGTGCATATACAATTGATGCAATCGCGAATGTTGAAGAGTGAATCGATGATCGAGTACTATTATAGGATGTTATCGATTGGTCGTCGTGGTCAGTTGGATGACAATGCAATCATACGATATATTGTAAATGGATTAAATGACGATGCATTGCGTAAAAATCTATTGGTTATGCATTTTGCGAAGTGTTCCGATTTATTAAAAACATTGACAACTGTAGCTGCTAGTGTAAAATCGCAATTCTCGCACCGAGCGGAGAATTTTGTTGGACGAAAACAAATTCTGAGTGATAAGGAAACTAAATTTGAGAATGAAAATAAGAACAATGTTAAATTAGGACCAATATGTTACAATTGTCGCGAACGCGGACATATTTCGAGAAATTGTTCTAAGCCACAGAAGAAATCGAAGTGTCATACTTGCGGTGGAACGAATCATGATACTAAAGACTGTAAATCTGCTGCTGTCAATGCTATTGAAAGTGCACATAAGGATTACATTACGAAGGATATATTGATAAATTGTGTCAAATGTCGCGCACTTATAGACAGTGGTAGTTGCAAATCGATAATTGTTCGTAGAATCGCTAATGAGATCGAAAATGAAATACTACGTTGTGAAGAGAATTTGCATGGTTTTGCTGGTGGACTATTAAAATGTGATGAGAAAATATTGGTTAACATAAACATTGATGGACAAGACTATAAAGGTGAACTTCTCATTGTGAATGATTCTGTCATGACATATGATGTAATAATCGGAACGGACATTTTATCGAAAGCTCGCGTAATAATTGAAAACGGAGAATGTGAAGTAATTGCAAACGATAGCAAAGATGTCAAATGTGGTGGAAAACTATCGGTGCGCGAGAAAAATGAACTCTTAAAATTATTGGATAGTTATAGTGAATGTTTTGGGGAAAATCTGCGTGAACTCGGAAAATGTGGTAGAGTGAAAATGGACATTCATCTAACATCAACGAAGCCGGTGACAAAGAAACCATATCCGATTCCGTATCCGAAACAACAAATTGTTGACAAGATTACAAATGGGTTGCTGGAATTGGATATTATACGCCGATCGGAATCTTTATATGCCTCCCCGATAGTAGTTGTGTGCAAGCCAAATGGTGAACATCGATTGTGCGTCGATTATCGAGAATTAAATTCGATAACTGAGCAGCAACCGTGGCCAATGCCAACTGTGGACGGAGTGCTGTCATCTTTGTCAGGTAAAAAGTATTTTTCTACACTTGATCTTATGTCGGGTTATTACCAAATCGAAATAAGCGAGGATTCCAAGCAGTATACTGGATTTGTAACACATAACGGACATTTTGAGTTCAACCGCATGCCTTTCGGGTTGAAAAATGCACCTTGTGCATTCCAGAAAATGATGGCTAAAATAATTGAACCAATCAAGGGAAAGGTCGTTAATTACGTCGATGAGGTAATTGTTGCATCGGACACTTTCGAACAGGGTTTACAGAATTTGGAAGATTTCCTGAAGGTAATCAAATCAGAAGGTTTGACTTTGCGATTGTCGAAGTGTAGCTTTATGAAGGATGCTGTGTCATTTCTGGGTCATGAATTGGATGTCAATGGACTGAAGCCTGGGAAAATTAAAACGAAAGCGTTGACTGATTTTCAGACTCCTACTAGCGCTGCCGATGTGCGGAGATTTTTGGGTCTTAGTGGGTTTTTCCGTAAATTCATCGAAAAGTACGCATTGATTGCCGCTCCATTAACCAGATTGACTAGAAAGAATGTTGACTTCAATTGGTCCAAAGAATGCGAAGAGGCTTATCAACAACTTATTCTTCTGTTGACAAGTGAACCTATTCTAGCTATCTATGACGTAAGGAAAGATCATCAGGTGCATACAGACGCAAGTAGTATGGGTATTGCCGGGATATTGGTCCAACAAGAGGCAGAAAATATCTGGAAGCCGATTGCATATTTTAGCCGTGCGTGCACCGATGTCCAAAGTAAATATCATGCATATGAACTAGAAGTGATGGCGGTCGTTGAATCTTGCGAACGTTTTAAGATGTACATTCTGGGCAAAAAGTTCACAATTGTTACAGATTGTTCAGCGATATCAAGCCTGAAATCGTCGAAACCTTTAGTTCCAAGGATCGCAAGATGGTTTATGAAACTCCTGGAGTACGATTATGACGTGAAGCATCGACCAGGATTGTCCATGAGGCATGTGGATGCCATGAGCCGAGCTCCTGCGGAACAGGCAATAGAACCAAGCGATATCAGTGCCTGCGTGATGACTGTATCGACCCCAGACTGGTTGTACACTATGCAATTACAAGATCCCAAAATTCAAGAAATTGTTAAAATTCTAACTGAGCAAACAACATCCGATCAGAAAAAGAAGTTTGAATCTGAATTCATTTTGAGGAAGAATCGAGTATACAAGAGGGAAGCGAATAAAAATGTTCTATTGGTGGTGCCAAAAGGTATGAGGTGGCGTATTGCAAAATTATGTCACGATGACTGTGGTCATTCAGGTGTTGATGGAACTGTAAAACGTATACTTCAACATTTCTGGTTTCCAAGATGCCGAAATTTTATCAAAGGGTATATAAAATCGTGTGTGGAATGCTGCTACACTCGCGAACCAAAAATTAAAGAATGCCAATTGTATGGAATGGAAATACCAACGTATCCTTTCGAAGTATTGCACATGGATCATCTGGGACCATTTGTTCGCTCTACACAAGGTAATGAACACATATTGGTTATTGTTGACGCGTTGACTAGATATACCGTCATTTGTCCTGTTAAATCAACCAAGACGAAACATGTCCTTGACGCACTTAATCATTTAACATTGTTCTTTGGGATACCCAAGCGACTGGTCACGGACAGAGGAACGGCATTTACATCCGCCCCATTTGCAGAATATTGCAGCCAAAATGAGATCCAGCACATCAAAGTGGCTGTGCGTACCCCACGAGCTAACGGATTAGCAGAACGAGTCAACCAATCAATTCTCAGTTTCCTAAAAACATCAGTAAACAACGCAAAAACATGGGATACCGAAGTTCGACGTTTGCAATGGACGATCAATACCACTGTAAACAGCACAACGCAATACAAGCCAATGGATTTAATTTTCGATTTTCCTATCAAAGATATTGGTGGTAATAAAGTTCTCGCCGCTCTTCATGATGATAATGCAGATTTTGATGAAAAGCCTATTTCTGCAAAACGGGAAGAAGCCGTTGAAAATATCGAAAATGCTCGGAAGAAATGGAAAGAACGATTTGACGCTAAGCATAAAACGCCTCATCAGTATAAGGAGGGTGATTTAGTTCTGTTGGAAAGTGCTCTTCCAAGCACTGGCGAATCACGTAAACTTGACGCAAAATATCGAGGTCCATATGTCGTTAAAAGCATTTTGCGGTATGACCGCTACATTATTGGGGATGTATGTGGATTACAATTAAAACAGCGCAATTTCGAAACGGTTGCAAGCAGTGACAAGTTGAAGCCTTGGTGTGCTTTATTCCCTGAAATCGATGAAGACTATGCCGATGGAGATGAAGAAGATCTAGAACTCGGGACGAGTTTGGAGTCAGGAAGGGCCGAATTGTCATGATCATTTAACTTGTTTTGTTTTATTCTCTTTTAACGTATTACACCCTCTCATAATTAATTGGATATGGTAACTCTCAATCTTTCACTTTTACTTTATGATACATCCTGTCAATTTTATTCCTTTTTATTCAGTCGATCATAAGCCGTCAATCAATAAACATTAATTAACCTTCTCAACCGTTGAGTATTATTTTGGAAAGTTCTAATCTTGGCCGTCTTGTGACATATATTTCTATATTATATTCGTATTTATTCGTTTAAATCTACTTCATCGTTATCAAAGTATTCCCCCCGGCTACTATAAATACACTTATGCCAACCTTTGTAATCCTCTAATCCTGTCAAATAGTCCAGTATGATCCTCAGAGCGCGCTGCGACTGAAGTTAAATCTCTCCAAACACTGTCCCCGGAGCAACCGTTTGAGATTAAAGGGAATAGCCAGTAGCCACACGGTACTGAATGGGGCAAACACCGTTGTTGCGGAGCGATTTTAGTTGGGATTTTTACGAAAAATCTACGAAGAGCAATAAAATCTAGATCTGTCTGTTCATAATTACGGCCTCCTTTCGGATTAACTTCACGCAAAAGACGCTTAGCATTCAAATAACGTTCCTAGTTGACAGTTTGGACCGGCGGAGGAAATTCATAATGTACAATCTTGATAATTGAAGAAAACTCCCAGCACAATCTTGATTTTTTGTGCGACTTTGCCAAGATATTTTCTATCTTGCCGCACGTTTGGCATGATATTCAATCGATAGGCCAATTGTTATCTGTTCATAAACATACTTAGATCAAAGTTTTATCTTCAGAAATCAACTTTTCTCCTCGTTGAAAGCGACGGTCTTTCCCGGCAAAACTGAGTGTTTTTTTATACCAACAGAGATTTTATGCGTCTGAGGCCCAAAATATCTAATTCCAAAACTAGAAGATACAAAAAAACTGGAAAAATTTTCTTTATTTTTCAACCTAATCTCCTTTTAGCTCGATACACTTTTTCCAGCGATAGCCATAAATAGCTTTTTTACCCTGTTTATTGTAAGAACAGCCAAACTATTAAAATAGCCATCAACCGCAAACTCCACCTCTTCATTTTTGGCAAATCTTGTTACCACCGGAAATAAATGGTAGACCGAAGGAGCTAAATCTGGCGAATAAGGTGTGTGATGAAACAATTCGAACTTGAATTTATAAATTTTGGCCATCGCAATAGTGGATTTATGAACTGCAACACTGTCTTACCGAAACAACACTTTCTTTTTCGCCAAATGCGGCCTTTTTCCATGATTTCATTACCTAAACGCTGCAATAAATTAGCATAATATTCGTCGTAGATGGTTTTTCCTTTCTGAAGATAGTCAATAAAAATAATCCCATGCGCATCCAAAAAAATAGACGGCATAACCTTGCTGCAAATGGAAGTGGAACCGTTTTCGCCTTCTTTGGACACGATTCTCTCATTCCAGTCCACTGTTATGTCTGTTCCTTTGTCTCAGGTGTGAAGTGGTGGACCCATGTCTCATCCATGGTTGTAAATTGACGTAAAAATTCAATTTTATTGCGGTGAAACATCGCCAAACACTCTACTGAAACATCTTCACGACGCTGTTTTCGTTCTATTGAAAGCAAACCCGGCACCCATATTTCACACAGCTTTCTCATCTTTAAATCTTCGGTTAATATACCTCGTACAGCACTTTTGCACCTTCAGCCGATGATCGTCCAATATCATTTTGTGGATTTTCTTAACCGTGGACACCTCAATTGATCGACCACTACGGTATTCATCTTGGCAGCTCGTACGGTCTCGTTTAAACTCTGCTATCCAAAATTTTACAGTCGTAAACGAAGGAGCAGTCTCCACCAGAGTAAAATCTAGCTCGGACTTACTATTGGTTAAACTAAGGCCTTTTGAATGGAAACATAGAATTACATAACTGGGACCAATTTTGCCCATGTTTACAAATTCTCTGAGATCATTAACTTTTGATGGCTCACTTAAAAATACTAAACAATGTGGCGCCTTGAAACTTAAAACATATTACATGTTTTATAAAATTTCACAAAAATATTTTTTTTTTCAAACTACTGGCATCATTTATACGTCGTTTCGGCTAGTTGTGGGACCACCCTGATAAAGATGTTTTTAAATAAAAAATTAATATTGACAAAATTATAGCACTTTTAATCGGTAATACTTCGAGTGTCGGCACCTGTACGTTAAAAATTCAACAATTATGCAAGAAGTAAAAGAAACGTTTTTTATATGACCTCAAGAAACTGTTAAACTCTATGGATTTTTCTATAATTTACGATATACTGGAGGCCAAAGTGTTAACTAAAAAATATAAGAAAAATAAAGATTACTCTCCGATGAGAATGGTACAAAATATCATCAGGACACATTCGCATAGCGTGTGAAGCCTTCCCGGACAGACTGGGTGGTATTAACCGGTCTAAATGTGGCTACATCGAACAATATCATATTTTTTCTTAATTTAGCGAACTGTCGCCTGAAAAAAGTTTCAAATTGTGCAAAACAAAAACTTCTCAACGAATTGATTGCATTCTAAATTCAGACACAAATTAGTTATTGAGTTTTTAAAAGATATAACACAAAGATTTGAAGACAAATGTAAATCTTCTAATATTGTGTTGTATTTGTACTGATGATCACTTTTCAATGTTCTGAATAGAAGATGAAATAAATAATTTTTTTTTAAATTTTTTTTAACAAAAACAAAGATTTTTCCTATCTTTTTCCTTAACTTGTAAACAAATATATTTATATGTACAGATTTTTTTTTAACCATAATATTGGATTTTTTTTTTGCTGCAATACTATATGTAAAATCTCAAACTATGTTAATAATAAAATGTAATATATTTTTACCTTGTATTGAAAAAAAATATTTTTTCTTAAGAGTTGGAATGTTTTTACGTTATACTGAAGTTGATAAATAAAACAAAAATCAAATTGACAAATTATAATATTTGTAATTGATAACACATAAAAAATCAACAATTCGATGTATAAACTGAAAACCCCTGTTTTTTATATGAATCTCAAAAAACTATTCACAAATTTATATTAGAACTTATATTGAACTTATTGATTGATGAATTAAGCAACATTTTTTACTTACTGCTTATTTCTGGCATGGAATAGTAAAAATCTGTGTGATAGTAATGATACAATCCCACTTTACGAGGAGCAGGCAATTTGGATTTGGCCCGACGTTTGCCGTCCACATTTTTTAATTGTAATTCAATATTTTCCATTGTTTCGAACCGGCAGAAAAATCAGGCGTTCTGCGTTTTTTTTTTTTTTTGTATTCACTTTCTTACAAATTTTTCCGCACTGTTTGTCCGAGATTCCAAGAATAACTGACATTAGACATAATCGACTAGTAGTGATGATAGTATAGAAGTTTTATAGCTGCAGCAGTTATGCTCCTGTTCGCTTTCAGCCGCAGCTGATAACGCTGCTGCTTTCCATCTCAATTTCGCAAATATTTGCTCTGGATGTAATCGGAATGGAAAGACAGGTCTGTCCACATGCCTGATGTATCGGTTGGATGTTTGGCCGTGATACTACTCAGCCACTGCTGATATGGGCGATGGTGACGAAGAACAACAGCCGGAGTACAAACAATTAAAATGAGTGAAAACAAAACCTTACTAATATTGATAATGGTCACAACGTCAAAGCAGCAATCAAGTTATAGTAATCTTCAGTAATCTTAAGACGAAGTAACCGTAAAATTCTATTGAACCCTGGCACAGTGGTTGAGGAAAACTCTTGTGCTACAAGAATTTAGAATCACCATTTACTGTATTATGACCCAATGGCTTATTGACGCGGTTACTACAATATATTGGTTATATCACTTGCAATCGTCAGTGGCATATCTGTCCCTTTAGAGAGAAGGATATCACAACGCAAATTTTTATATTTTTAATGCGTGATACTGCAAAATTCTTCATAATAAAAGGAATATTGTGAAGTCATTTCAGAGAGCAATTGCAGAGAGTTTAATTGAAAATACTAATTTGCAATTTCTCGTCAAACTTGGTGACTTGAAAACATTTTTGGCGATGAAAATTTTAGAATTTCTATTGGCGATATATTTAGCGATATTTTTGAAAACTATCTGCATACCAGTACGCTAAGATTGTGTCAAAAAAGGCATATTCTTCTTATAGGTGTGAATCCTTAACCCATCCGAATCCGATTTGTGTGAACTCAGCTCAGTACGTTACTTTATCATAATCTTTTCTATTATTAAATGCATTATTGAAATTTCACGGATGACTGGGCTAATTTCGTTAGAACATAAAACATGGTAAACGGCACAAAAGAGCAAAATTTCCGAAACTATGAAGTAACATTTGAATAAAATAAGCAGAGATTGAATCAAATGCATATTAATAATAATTACAAGTCAAAAAGGCATTCCTGATGCATGAAGCAGTTAAAAACTGATCGTTGCCATAAAATAGAGTGGGACAAAATTCATATGGAAAACATCCGTCTTTTTTAATTAGTCTAAATGATTTGTCTTAACCGTTTTCATGTCCGATTTAGACAGCCTTAAAACAACTGTACTCTTACCAACCGACAATTGTGCCAATAATTATGACTGTGGTCCAAGTATAAAACCTATAAAAATTGAATTATGTACATATTTCATATTGCTGTAATACGATCTTTCATTTCACAGAACTTGTTTTCAAAAGTTTAAAAAAAATTTATAAATTTAGTGGATTCATGTAGGCCGTGTTCAGCAGAATGGCCTTCAATCTTATTTTCAAACTGAAACAAAGGAAGGAGAAAGAAAGACAACGGAAAAGGGACACCTTGTCTCTTTGCTAAATATCCAGTGGATGGATGCGTTTTTTAAAAAGGGACACATAAAAATATTTTATAAAATTTGCTAAATTTGTTGAAAACGACAAATTTGAAAAACAGAATATATCACAAACAAACAAAAAAGGCCGCATTATTTTCAAAATACTTGTATCCTTAGTGCTGTTGTACACTAGCGTAAGACCTACAACAAATGCAAATTTTAAAGATATACGAGGTGTGATCAAAAAATAACTGTTATTTTAAATTTTTTTTTTAAAGTATTAGTTGTTCATTAGTTTCTATTTTATTTCCTTTAAAGTAGACCCCCTCAGATATAATACACTTGTGCCAGCGTTTCTTCTAATCCTCGAAACATTTCTAAAACGCGCTTTTTTGTATCACCAACAGCTCCTGTTTCGATTTTGCTTTTATCTCCTCAATCGTAGCAAAACGCTTTCCTTTCATCGCTGTCTTCAGTTTTTACCTTTTGCCAAAAACTCACGCACAAGCATCGATGTGTGAGCTGGTGCGTTATCATGGTGCAAAATCCATGATTGGTTTTTCCACAATTCTGTGCGTTTCTGACGAATTCCTTCGGGCAAATGGCGCATAACATCAAGGTAGTATTCCTTATTTCTACTGTACGATCTTGTGGCAAGAATTCATGATGCACCACGCCATTGTAATGGAAGAAAACATTGAGCAAAACCTTCACATTTGACCGAACTTGACATGCTCGGGCGACCAAGACCGGCATCGTCATTGACATCTTCTCGGCCTTCCTTAAACCGGTTATACCACAATTGAACTTGTGTTCTGCTCATAGTAGACTCGCCAAACTCCACAGTCAACATTTCAAATGTCCTTGCACATTTAATTTCATTTTTTACACAAAACTTAATACAGTTTCTTTGATCCATATTTTCGAATAATAAAAAACCGAAGAGCACACCAAAACACGACTAACCTTTTTATCTGTCAAAAACAAACTGACAATCCAAAATGGTTGATATTGGAAACATATATAACAGACATGTGTACCAACATAACAGAAAAAAATGCGAAAATCGAACATACGTAACTCACGAAATTTGAAACAACACGCTTGCAAATTTGGCTGAATTCAACCAATTGGTTAAAAGATATAAAGAGTTAAATATATGGGTTAAATTGGATATTTGTATAGAGTTGGCAGAAAGGGTTACTTGGCCCATTTTTACCACATTTTGCCACACACTATAAAGAAAAACAGAACAAAGCTTATAAAATTTATAGTGCTGCAGTCAGTTAAGTTATATAACCATATTAATATGACCTCAGAAACTAACAATTTAGTTTAGATCTATCTTAGAAAACAAATCAATTTTGCATTCATTTACAACAAAAGACATTATTTATTTCGAAATTATGGTTACGAAATTTTTTTTAGTAATCTTTATCATGGTAATTAAGTCACTGAACTATTTTTAAATGTTGTGTAATTGAACACTTTTACAATTTCATTAATCTTGAAAGTAGTCTGTTTGAATTCATACCTTACAAGTCGAACTTCCAAAGCAACTACAAAAACGCATTTTTGTTCGATGACACAAATTTTCATAAAAGCATTTTCTTGTTTAAGCTAAAAAAAAATTTCACGAGACATTATTTGTTCGTGAAAAAATTTTTCGGCATTGCCAGCTTTTCTTGACAATGACACTACCAGACCATGATGCGGACCAAACATTCGCTTTTTCCGGATGCAATGGCTTTTTCAGAATCACTTCTGGAGTGAGAAATGAGCTTAATCGCTGAAGAAAATTTTGTTCGAAAAATCAGCATTGAAAGCCGGCTGCTGTAGCACCCAATCAGCATATTTGCGGCGTTGTGAATAGTTAATTGTTGCATGGAAGTGCAAATCCGAATGCAAATACCGAGTACGCCATAATGAGCTATGAGACAGCCTCAATTGCTGAGAACGCCGTTGAATTGATAAATTCGGATTATCTGTCACACTTTCGCCAACTGAAGCGATATTTTCGGCAGTGGGTACATTGCGATGATGCACAGGAACGACCTGTAACGCTTCCAATCTCTTCAAAATGCTTTTTGTAATCTTGCCATCTCCTTGCACAGTGGGTCGATTATGACAATCATAACTACCGCGTAATGCACTAATAGTGCCCACGTTTGAATCACTACATTTGTAGTAAGTTCTAACTATTTTTTCGCGTTCTTCGGTTGTTAAACCATGCATATTCGTAAATGGAAAACCTTTTACTGAATAAATTACACTTCAGATGGCAGGTATTTAACAGCTGACAGCTTTGCCAGACCGGCGGTTTTAAAACCACTATATGGATAACCCTTTATTATTGAACATATTGCTACGTATGACTTCAGTATTGTAAATCAACAAAATGGCGTTGCCATTTAAAAAAATTTTCCTAGTGGAAAAACGTAGTGCCGCTTGACGGAAAAATTTAGCTTCAAATTCCACGACAATTTCTTTCACTGTGAAAAGTCAGCATAGTACCTGCCTTTAATCCAAAAACGCAAGCTTTTAAATATCTCAAAACGGATGAAATGGCGCTTAGACCATCATTATAATTACTGGCACAATTAATGCTCCAAATGCATCGAAGTATTTTGTGTGCAAACTTGCGTTACCATCGTAAAAAGTGCTAAAAAGTTTGTGAAAATTATTTTAATTTATAATTTTTATATTTTAAACTAACACAAAATAGAACATTTTAATTATTTTTTAAAATAATTGTAAGAATACAACAAACAAACCACGTTTTGTAACTAAAATAACATGATTTCACACTAGGTAGTTTTGACAACGATGCACTTAGCGGTGAAGATACGAGAAATCTGACGAAAAAGGTGCCAAAATTTCAGTCAGTTAGGCTGACTTATAATCACCCCTAGCAAAGAGCTTATGATAGTAACAAGAGCTAATAATTATATAAAGAAAACAAAGCAGAAGGAATTGGGTGGTAAAGCAATTATTTCTGCTCCTGATAAAATTTGAAGGCAAAGCAACGTTTGCCGGGTCGGCTAGTTGATATATAATTCTTTGTAATACCTGAGAAAAATCAACCGAGTAACCATTCCCCTTTTAGTATTTCTCATACAAGCAGTCGATTTAATCCACCTATTCCTAGCTTCATACCTTTCAAGCAGTTCTATTAACTTCAGAATTCAGGTTTGACACACAATATTCGTTTGATAAGTTTAGTTCTAAGAACGAATATGGACGGCATTGCCACTAACTTTCGGGTACCACCTGTATCGAAATCTAAATTTAATATTTCCGCTGTAATTCTCAATACTACAGTTATTTAAAGTAGAATCAATTGCATCGCATTATAATGCTTGATAAAATGTGAAAAGACACCGACGAGATAACCACGCCCCACTTTGGTAACTACCATACACATTATTACATATTTTTATATTCATGTCTTTTATTCCTTCACGCATCTAGAAATTAGTAAACTTAGCTTTGCGAACAAAAAATGGACTACTTATTCATGTCCCTTAAGGTACCATACACACAAATTGGTAGATTTGAAAAAATGTAGTAAACGCCTTTAATTCTATAATTTCCAAGCGGATAACTTCCGAAAGTTATAATTTGGATTCTTCATTTCATTTCAATTCAAAGTATTTTTTGATAAAAACCTACCAACTTAGCCTATCTCTTCTGGCACCCGCACACTTTTGCACCAGCAGCAAAAGGCTTTGAATGAAGGTATATGGAAGTCAGTTAAGCTGACTCAATAATTTCTGTACTGTTTTTTTTTTTACGTATTGACAAAGATCTAAAATATTCAGCATATTTAGTTTTCTATTAGTTTGCGTCATGTTAGAAGTATTTAAGCTGTCCAAAACCTAGGCAGGCATGACAAATGTATTGTATTTTAGGTTTTAATGTAGTTTTTCGTCTGTTGAGTTTTACATCTAGTACTGTCTTGCTGACTTGACCAGATGGTGGGCTTTACCGTACTAGAACATGCTGCAATTGGTCCACTTCCTATCACTATCCAAATGGATATTTAGTACACTCATATTTCTATCCGAGACAGTGTCCACCTTGGGTTTTACAAGAGTCTCGCCATGAAGGATCTTACCCACAGTGTGCTAATGGCATTGGGTATATTACAATGCGATTGGCAGCGCCCCTCTGGGATAGCCAAGTCAAATTGGACAATATAGGAATAGGACAATTTTGGAAGCAACTTACCGCAACTGTCAGCCCTTCCTTCCAATCAAAAGATACCAAATTGATTATGATAGTATGGAACATAATCTCCATTAGCGGAAGAGAGGCCTATCTTACAACTTTTGGTATTCTATGGGTCTGTAGCACCCAGTTGCAATGCAACTCCATATTCGAGCACAAAGACCCTACCAGCGATTTCGATTTCAAGCAATGTAACGCTCACCCCTCCCGCGTAATGCTCTCTCTAGGGGTCCAATACCAAATGATCAGGCGGGTACTCCGCTAAGGGGTACTCTGTTGGGTCGACGAGAACAAACAGAAGGTTTGACATCCTTCCTTAATGGTCATAATTATTTATTACTTGTATGGGTCGTATTTGCTACTCATATCCAGTGTTGCCAGAACTTGATAATAACAAAAAGCCAAAACCTTCACAAAAAAAGCTAAAACTAACTTAAAATAATCCAGAAAAAAGCTTTTTTTAGAAAATTGATGTAGTTCGAACTGAGATATAGCAATTTTAATGGCGTTCTATAAGAAATATGGCACATGGCACATTACATCTTTATTCATACTAAAAGTTAATATGGGATAAGATATATATTTAAAATTCAGTTTGATTCAGGAATTCATAAGAATTACAAAAAAAGTGTAATCTTCTTTCAATCTTCATCATTTTCTTTCTTTTTTTGCCATTAGATCCAATTACCTTAAAATAGAATTGAGATCATAGTAAACAATTGGTATGACCCATTTCCCAAAAATGTCAACCATGTTTGTTTGACAGATGATTTACTTAGGTTAATATATTTAAAGATCCAAATTTTAACATTTCATTTATGTTCTAACTCATTTCAGAATAGAAATAGTAATAGATATAGAATAGAAATAATAATATAAATAGTAATATTGCGTTGTAAAAAAAGTGTATCATTGATTTGAATATTCTTAAACAAAACAAACTTATGCAAAATTGTTGCAAAAATCTATAATAAATTGTGATTTCAAAGCAAAATTAGATGACCCGATGAGTTGAAATTTTGTCGGTGTTTTTTTACACTGTATGAAATTTAAGTGATTTTACTCAGGTAAAATCAAAATTTGACAAGAACTTTTTTACGATTGATTCAGGTTTCTACACAAAAATTTTAATGTTTCAAGTCTGTGTTTCTTTCCATACTTTTCTACTTCGTAAATATCTCTCCAAGCTATTTCACAGCAAATAGAAAGGTTTTAACCTATCTCTGAGTGAAATGGTTCGTAAACTGCGGTTCTGAATCTGAGATTTTTTAATTCATCCGTAGAGAAATTTTTTTAATGCCGGAAGATCTTTACGTAGTGGCATCGTTTACCTTTAGTTGAATCTACTTCAATAATTTTTAGTATTATAGAATTATTTCTTTATGCTTTATGCTTTCTTTATGCTGACATAAGTTCTAAAAACATACCTAGCAAAAAAAGCCAAAAATGTATACATATAATAAAATGTATGAAAAATGCCAGAATGCTTAAAGCTGAATCCAATTTTTGCCCGTTAAATGGATTGAAAATAAGATAAATCTAGCGATAGAAAAGCAAAATTGGCAGCACTGCTCAGTTCACACATTTAACATCGTTTACACTTCATTTACATCCTGTGAAATTCATTCACACCGACACATATGAAATTCACACCTTCGTATGAAAATATCATCTTCCATCTAAGCACATAATTGCCCATATTGGCATGTGCTTGGAATCTATGTTCCGGCCGTCCTGAACAGTTGAAACCTCGCAAGAAATGATTTCTAAAACAGTAATTTTGAGCTTAGCTCAACTTCGCATTACCCCCTTCTGCTAGAAATATTGTTCCCCATCCGACTGGCATCACCAATGCAGTTAATGAGATATGTTCAATAACCGCTCAATAACCCTCTCTGTATCAACCGATTCGGCAGATCATCACCAACTCGCTTTTGAAAATGATACTGTCGAACTTTCTAACATTTATGTTTTACCGTCACCCACCTTTCATGAGATAGAAACGCGTACCAAACAGAACAGATATACCCCTATTAAGGATTCTTACCTACCTTAAGTCCTTAATGTTTACACTGCTCGGTGTGTTCAATAAAGTCGGAAAATTACCCCAAATTCACATGGTGCGTTATGTTCCACAAAATGTTTAGACTCACCTAAATATTAAGATTAGTCAAATTTGATATCAATCGGACATATCAACGCCAAATTATGGCGGAAAATGTGATTTTGTCAAGTTCCCCATTTTGTATGGGTGGTAATATAAGGAACGTGGTACGCTTATCCAGTTACAGTTCTAAGTTAGACTGATGCCAAGGAACTGTAGTTTGCAAAATGTTTGTGAACTCGTAAAGACTTTAAAAGTTATGTTGAAAACAACACTTTACATATTAAGATCATTTGGTTGGGCGATAGTTGAGGAGCGGCAAAATACCTCCTCATCTTTAGTTATAACAGACAATTCAAAATATTATGATCGACCTAATTTTAGATAAGTAAGGCGCACCAATTCCAAAAAGTAAATATTCTCGAATCCGCTTTATTGTGTGTTAGTAGTTGTGAATTCATATAGTTAGTCATAAGTTTGCGAAAAAATTGCAGTATACAAAGTTGTAGTGGGTTAGTGTAGACATTGCAAAAGTTATGATAAAAACAATATTTTTTAAGTTGGCACCAGAAGGGATCGGTTAAATTAATCAAAATATGATAAAGGTGTCATTCTGTAAGGGATGTATAAGAATGGACGCGAGGATTTTGCCCAATTATGACTAGAGAAATGTAGTATGTGAGTGTAATTTCTCTAAGTGTACATATATTTTAGAAAGATCATCAAAACCGCTCCCAGAACATTCAAGTATGATATATGTAATCTCTTTCCCTCCTTATCTGTGGGTGGAACTTTTCTAGAATTACGTTTACCACAGTAAGTTATGTTTGTTCCTCTCACTCCCATTATACAGTCTATTGTTATCTCCTTTTCACTTGTTATGTAAATAAGAACATTATAGAATTAAGTCTGTGATATACAACACTATTCTGTAAATATGTTTGTCTTTGTTGCACCCATTATGTAAATATGTGTTCTCTCTGAAATATCGTAGCATATTCTTGAATAAGTCATTTTAGTATAAATAGAGCAAATTGGTACGTTTGGATGGAATTAATAAAGTTGAGGTTAATGTGGAAATACGTTCCACGATACCAAAGAAAATATTACCACAGCATAAATTCAATATGATCGTTGTAGATTTACTCGAGTTATCTTTACCAGCCGGCCGGCCAACAATAACAGAGACAGGTGGATATGGCTTGTCTTAAAAAATTCTGAAACAAATTTCGTCTTAAGATATCAAGTGCCAAACTTGTCTCCTTACACGTTTCTGCACCTAATTATGTATAACCTCTTCCATGAGAATGAGAGTACTCGTATAACGATGCATTTTCTTCGAAAAAATTGTCAAAGTCGACATATTGAGCATGGGAAGATGCCCTTAACCGACACAGTAGATCGCAATCCACACAAAGCCCCAGACACATTATTTGGCTTTGCACTTGCCTATTTGTTTTTAAATTCGTATGCCACTTTCTCTCTTCCGCTTTCGGTATAGATATTTTGAAAATTTTCCATAATATTTAGATAGCTCCAAGTAAAACTCGTAAAACTGAACAAAAAAATCCACACAAAACTAATTTCTGATTCTTTAAACACAAACTTATTAAAAACCCTATCTTAAAATTAGATATCATTTGTTTTATATCCTTCACCATATTCCGTTGGCAACAACTGAAAAAATGCATCTGGTAGTCCTAAAAATATACCATGAATTGTTGAATTGTTGCAGAAATCTATGTCTTTCTATGCATCCTTTGTTTTTTCAAAACATGATGGAGACCAAGCCGTGTGAGCTCAAATATTATACGGATCTACCCCATATTCATTGACGCAATCGGCCCAATAAGAAGAAACTTTCTTGTACAAAGACTGGATCCACACCTGAAAGAATCAAAAATATGTATTCAGAGTTTTGTGCAGTAATAGTTGGTAAATATGACAAAGATTCATCCCAACTCAGGCGGAAAGGGTATTTACGTTTTTACACATTTTATACCTTTCTGTTCTGAAAATGGGTCGAAAATATCATCGCTATCTCACTCATGTGTCCAAGAGTCTGGCAGAGTCAAACAGGCAGGGACTAAAACTATCTTCACGGATCTGATGATTTAAGTTTAACTTTATTAAATAAAATGTCAACAAACAACTTAGAGTCTATCCTAAAACTATACTATATTAAATCATATTAATAACCCAGCAAAACCATTGCGATTTGTCTCCGTACAAAACCGAATTTCGCAAAGATTCTATTGGATTATTACAGCAATTCTATTGCCGTCTTATTCGCTACGAAAATTTATCAATAAACGTGAATGTGATATTCTCATATATATTTCTGTTTGTTTGTAAGATATCAGTCCGTCCGTATGTCTTTGTCTAGCTTAAGATACGAGTTGCTTAATTCGAATAAATTTTTCGCTAAATACGAGATTACTCTTATGTAACATAGATTTGTAAAGCTTAAAACCATTGAAAGGACTTTAAGTGTAAGAACCTTTTAGTTATTTTCGTCAAGAAAATTTCTTATTTTCACATATTTCCACACAAAAAGTGAAGAAATACCGAGTTAATATAAATTTAAATTGATCCTTAAATTACTTAGTTACGACGTGTCCGCAGGCACCAGGCCCCTTCCACTCTAGTATTGTTGTTTCGTTACATGTACGAATCGACCGGATAGCGTTCGGCTTCCTCCAGCATGCGGCGGAAATCCATAGTCTGTCCGGTTTGTCCGATGTCGCCATTCATGTACGATGTGGCTTTGTTGTTATTCGCTAATTGGTTACCGCTCGAGTTGCGGTTCTTCAGATGGCCATTCATGAGACTGACATGATGGCTTATTGTTGGCACTGCACCAGGCACATTATTTTCTAAATCCTGCAGGATGGCATCGGTCTGTTGGTCCATCCGGGTTGGTTGTATGCTCGTCCGGACATTGTTAGCTGTAGTGCCCGTAAGAGTTTGTATATGATTGCGTATCGATTTCTCAAACTCCCTTTGAACGGATGGACTGTCTGTGTCACCATCAATCTAACCACGGAATGCAGAAAAATTACAGTTAGTGAGTTGATATTCTGAGTGACTGTTACCTGGTTACACTTACAATTTGCAAACGATTACTATTATCCATAGCCTTTAGCATGGGTAGAGTTTGTTCGCGGAACAACTCAAGTCTGCGACGAAACGAGGAGACGGTATCATCAATTCGTCCACGGCCTAATTGCAGCTTTGAGCAATCCAATAATATGATGGGGGGACGTTGTTTGTACTGAAATTGGAATAATAAAAGGAATAACACAACGTTTGTAATTGCAGCTAATAATGAAGAATCGCCCATAAATTAAAAGTAAACCTGCTCTAAAGTCATTAATTTCAATTTCAAATTGAATTCCCATAATAAACAATAGAGAAAACCGCTAAATAAGAAGTTGGATTTGTTGTTCAATATTGAAATGCCGTAAATAAAAGCGCACGCATAAGACTGCTTATATAGGGTATACCAATCAATCAGTGGTAATTTAACGTGGGTCTCGTTATGAAAACCTTTTTCGCGGTGCGTCTTTGAGGAGTTCTGAATAATCCCGGAAGGATTAGTCAAAGCACCTTCGAGATAAGAAACATATCCCCTTGGAAAATTTCCTCAGGGCTTATTTCCTCTCTCAGGCAAAGTACCTTTGAAGGCACTGGTATGAAGTGAACTTCTCCCCGGTAGGAAGTGAGGCCTCCCTCGACACATCAGCATAATCGACAATGAACAGTGTTCTCCAAGCTCCCACATTACCTTCGGAAGAACCTGATGTAATGCAAGAGCACTGACAACACATGTTCTGTTAAGCACAGTCAGTGCGATGCTCCCACAAGGTGTCCTACGCCGCGATCTTCCGTGCTACAAGACAAGAAAAGCCTCTGGGCAGGGTTTCGCAGACAAAAGCTGCTCCAGATTCACTTACAGGGATTCGCAGGCAGAAGTTGCTCCAGTTTCACTTACATCATACCTCGTATAGAACTGGTCGTCCATTGTATATGCTTGTATGAAACACAGGCATACACCTGCAACAGGCCGCAGCTACATGCCCTTGTATTATGCAAGCGCATACAAAGAAAGGGGCATGTTACTTCAACACACAACTCACTTGGCTGTGCATCTCTGCAATACTACCCCTAGTCCCTAACAGCAAAAAAAAGCAAAACTATCTGCCTGACTTCATCCCTACCGTTCTCTCCTGCTCCGATGCCACGTAAAAATCCGCTTGCAAGGCGACGCGCTTCGGCCAGGCTGCTTGTTGTCACCTTCTAACTACCACCGACCCCCACAATTCCTACTGTGCTCAAGTCAAAAATATCATCATATAGAATTATATAAGGTATAGTAAAAAGAAATCCATTATTTTTACACGACATTGCGGCTTTATTATGCATAAGTTGAATAATTTTTCGGAGGAAAAATCAATCGCCATGGATAGGAACAAGTGGTAATCACTTGGTGCCAAGTCCTGACAATAAGGAGTGTGCAATCAAACTCCAGGAGCTTATGGCGAATCATTACTTACATATATATGAGTATGTGGATTGGCGCGGCCCTGATGGAAGGAAATTTCCCTACTATTGGCCAAAGCAAGCTGTTTTTGGGTGATTGCTTCCTTCAGATTGCTTCCAATCAGATTGTTGATTGGGTATACCCGATGTACTAAGTACATTGGGTACATTGCAATGCGATTACCAGTGCTCCCTGGAACTGTCAAACGAACCTAGACTGTTTAGGAATAGGAGTCGACAATTTTTGGAGCAAGTTTAGTCATAGGGGTGAAAAGTTTAGTCATAGTGGGTGATTCTCTGCGTATCTCATACAGCGAAGTCTTCCTGATTGCCAATACTGGCTTGACCACCATTTGCGCCAACTCACCGCGTTTCGTTTTCATTTGACGTGACCTACTTTTCATCACAAGCTACCATCCGCTTCAGAAACGGTTCGATTTTGTTGTGATACGTTTTAGCTTTTTGCGCAACGTTTAGCTCCTGATCAATCGAAACAGTGCTTATTTGACGGTCAGACTTGATTACTTCCATTATATTGTCGACATTTTCAACAATTGGTTTTCCAGAATGTTGAGCATCTTTAACATTAAAATTGTTGGATGAAGCAAAACGAGCGTATGATTGTTGTTGCTGTATCAAGACCATAAACATTAACCATATTTTAACCGCCTGGCCTGGTTTTCTCTTTATCGAAGGATAACTATAAAGCATTACCTATTTTCTCTTTGCCGGTGTCCACCTGATGATGCGCGCTAAAACAATGCTGGGTCAAACTGTTTGAGTAGCTTTTTGGGTACAAAATCTTAACTTTGTAACGCCATCTACCGTAGCCGATCGCACCTTTACAACAACAGATTGCTTAAAACAACTATGGAAAAATAATTTCTTTTCACTACGCCTTACATTATGACAGACAAGAACATTTTTGGTACGGCAGGTGTCTTGTGATCAACCGGAGCATTATCGATGGCAGTGTTGACCGCAATCCATGGTGGTGGGTGCGGCCGAACTTCAGGCGTCTATCCAAATTTGCGCCCGTACACTAGTTTTATTCAATCTTTAGAACAAAAAATAAGTGATACATATTACATTTCGCCCACATTTAGAATAAAAAAGTCCCAATTGCCCAAACGGCTGCAATAATATTATGTTATACCAGCACAGAAAGTGTATATACCTTCACTCAACATCCTTTGGCGTTGGCACAAAAAAGTAAGGGATGCCAGAAGGGGCGTGGTAAATCGTTCTGTTTTTGTCAAAAAATACTATAAATTAAATTTAAAAAATAGGAGAAAATTTGTCATTTTCTGGAATCCTGTGCTTAGAAATTATAGAGGAACCACCGATATTTGCTAAATCAGCTAATTTCAATACATGACACCCTAAGGAACGCACAAGACAGTCCATTTTTGTATAAGTATAGAATTTCGTGCAATTAACTGAAAGATAAGAATTTTGGAATATATGGGCTATAGAGGGCGTGATTATTCGTTGGACTATCAAGATTTGCTAAGCATTATAATGCAATACAATTGACAAAATTTTATGTATTGCGAGCTAAGGATTTCAGCGGAATAATAACATTTGCATAAATCGAACGATTTTCATGGGAGATACCGGAAGAGGAATGCTTGATATCTGTCAAACTTAGCTGAATCCGTACAACTACTTGCAAGATATGGAGATAAGAATATATATGGATTAAATCGACCACTTGTTTTGTATGTACCAGAAGGGGTCTGATTACTTGATCGATTTTTCTTAAGTTTAACAGATACTTGCACTCTATAAATGAGATATAAGAAACTTCACACCAGAGTCACTTTCGCAAAAAGTTAAACAGTTAAAAATTCAGAAAAAGCCAAATTTTTTTAGAGAAAATTAATGCGGTTTGAACAGTGATAAATCAATTTTTATTGTGAGTGATAGGTTGAAACTTAGCACATGACATCTTCATTCCAACTGAAAGTTCTTGCGGGATATGATATACTTTGTATTCAAAACTCAATTCGATTCAAGAATTCAAAATTCACGAAAAACTTTAACATTCATCCAGCCAGCTTATTTTCTTTTCATATTTTGCCATTGGATCCCATTAGCTTAGGAGAGAATTGTAAACATTATTGAGTGTCCAAACCGATAAAAAAAATTAAGGCCGTATAATGCCTTTTCTAATACGCTTTCATAAAACTAACAACAATTATATTCTGATTCTTTTCAAATAATAAAATGCGTGCCTATGTTGGATATTCTCCACCTATCAGCCCAAAAAGTAATAATGCGTTGAATAGAAAGTTCGTCATTGATTTGAGTATCCCTACCTACCTACCTATCTGAACCGAATTTGTCGAAATTGTTACAAAAATCTACACTAAGCGCTAATTTTAAAGCCATATTCAATTTTCGATTTTTTTCGGTGTTTTTTACATAGTATGAAATTTAGGTGTAGAAAATCGTTGGACTTTTTTTACGATTTTATCATAAACATTAACTTTCGATCGATATCCTTTTAAGTGAAAAGCATCGATTTATTTAGCAAAGTAAATAAGAACTTCAAATAAGAAATGTGTGTTATTCCTACTGAATAAATTTTATCAAACCTTATATATAATTCGATTATGTATAGATTAAAACTGTTTCCAGGGATGGAATCTATTAAAATACTAACATAACCTGAATTCATATTCCAATTTTGCCTCAAAATATTGATCAACAGTGCCAAGATATTCTATGAGGTTAATTTTTTTTACTAATATTGATATTTTATTACTGAATGTATCAAATTTTCATTTATTCTTACTCAATAGGGAATGAAATAGATCTAAACAAAACCCGATTATTTAATTAGGGTTTCAGCAATTGGGTTTCTGTATTACTTTTTGAATACCAGAGCCAGTCTTTTTAAATTTTTTAATATAATTTTCTTTGTTTAATATAAAAACTCAATCACTCGTATGGAGGCATTGAAATATTCATTTTTCCATACATAAAAATTTCAATATTGTAATTTTTTTTCTACTTAAAACTCTCTCCAAGCTATTTCACAGCAAAATAAAAATGGTTTTTTTTTTATACGCGCGCAGTGTCAGCTTTTAAACGTAATAATTTTTAGTAGCATTATTTTAGACTTCATACTTATAAAATACATTTTAGTAACACACGAAAAAAGCGAAAAAGTCAACAAATCTAAAAAATTTATGAAAAAAGCTTAAAGCTAAATTCAATTTTTGGCTACTAAACAGTTTGGAAAAAGCTAAATCTAGCTACTAAAAAATGCTAAATTAGCAACACTGCTTCCCACATTCAGTGAGCTTATAAGCCTTCCATTTAGCCTTCTATTTAGACTCACTCAATGGGACCTACAGTTTAACGACAATTCTCGACATCACATTATGCGAAGCATTTACAAATCTTGCCAATTACTTGATTATTCGAAGTGTTCGTCAGAGACCGACGCCCAAATAATGATAGGTGGCGGTAAGTGGAGTTCAACCTGCGTGCACTAACCATCGCGCCACTGTCCGTCACAATCACAGATCAATACAATGGACAATAATCTACGATATTGTAGCTTACTGATTAGAAATTATGGATAAAATATTGAATTTCGAAAAATCGACTATTTGTGTAAAATGTACCAGAGGTGGCTTGGCAATTCATTCTGAAACCATTTAGCAAATATTTAGAGCAACCGTGTAAAAGATATGAACCTAAGACTATAGGGATTACATCGGTCATTTATATAAGAGACACCAAAAGGAGAGTGGTTTATTGGCCGGTATTTTTCAAATTCTGTCGATCATTACAAACCAATGTCGATCATTACAAAATTCGCTTGCTGCTGCCTACGAGTTAAAATTAACAGGAAAAAAATTGAATTTCTGAAAACAGGCCAATTTGTATGTGAGGCAATGGAAGTGGTCGGTCCTTACAGCCAATTTACAATGATCAACTGCGATCTGATATATTAGAAGAAGTCAACTAACGATTTAAGACAATTATCGTATCCAGCCAGACAAAATGGCATGGATCAATCGACTTATTAAATAGTTATGAAATATTTTTGGTTAAAACATATTGGGGACATTGAACGATTCCTTATGGGTGTTACATTTTTGTCATATCGAATGAAAAATATCACCATTCCTTCGGTTGAATGTATAAATAATTTCTAGCTGGAAAACATCACACGTATTTGAAAAAAAAAATGTTTTGTGCTTAAGAAACTCTAAGAAAGTACCGAATCGAAAACGTGATAAAAACTTTCTGCACGTGAACGAACTTAGTATGAACCTTTAGTCATTAATTTTACTAGTATTAAACATATTTGCTGCGTAATTAATTCTCACCTTATCTTCAAAATATTTAACTTGCTGTAAATTTCTTGGGTAACCATCTATAATGATACCCGTCTTGTCAGACATCTGCCTTAAATTTGTTTCTAGTATCAGATTTACAGCTTTCTCTGGAACCATTTCACCGGCAGCCAGAGCTTCCTTGACGGCATAACTTTCTGTATTGGCACGAGGCGCTGCATCAGTGATGCTGCGCAAAAGACGACCCACACTAGACAAAGAATCTTGATTAGAATCGAGTGATAGCATGCTGTAAAAGCCATGTCATTACCTGAAATGGGCCCATCCGGGATTTAAACCTACTGCTTTCATGCACAAAGTGGCCTTATTGCTGCCCGGACCACCTATGACCCATATAATGGGCGGTATGGTGGCATTCATGGCCATACTCATTGAGGTGGCAGCATTTGCTAGCATCGGCTGCCTTGTAATTGGCTCGGCAGACCCCGCCTGACTTACGGCATGGGCCGCATTCGAGGCTATGTGCGAGATAACGGCATTGGTTACGTTCCGATCATCCATCTGGTTGGGTTGCTGCGATGGCACTGTTGAAATTTGAGCAGCATTATGATTAGGGTTCTCTGCAATATTCTGTGGTGCTTGAGTAGGTGCCGTGTCTACGCTAACTATACTGCCGGGTATATCATTTATCCCTCTGCCCATACCTGTTACTCCATTTAGAATGGCCTCCTGATTTTCCAACGCACTCAAGATATCAAGCACTGCCGAACGGAAATCTTTGTACACTTCTGAGGGTGCTCTTTCGCCATTAACCTGAAATTTGAAATAAATTGTCTTATTTCGCTCCAGTTAATTAGATGAAGAAGGGCACACTTACCGCTATTAACATATCACTCTGATCAAAATAGTCGGCTACTGGCATTACGTTTTTGAAGAAATTCTCTAATTCCATTTTGGCTAAGGAGAGTACGACATGTCCCAGTTTGGCGCCATAATCGATTTGTTTTTGTAACACCGACTGGCGCCACGATATCAGTATGACACCATTTACTACTTGAATCTGAAATGATAGAAAAAAACGAAATATTTTGTAATATTATTTCACCAATTAGATAGTTTATAATGTAATTTTGACATACAGGGTGGCTGACAAATGTTGCTACACTAGGAACATTACATAACTAATTAGATTTAAAAAATAATAAATTTATGTTGGTTTTTCTAACGACTTCCGAAAATAATTCAATTTAACTTAACTTGACGTGACATCGGAAATATCCTTATTCCATACTGCCATTCTTAAACTTTCTGTTTGTAATAACTCCGCAAAAAGAAATCAGAAATTAAAGCAAACTATACTCATCGTTTTCTCTGTTTGGCACTGTGAGTTTTGAATTTTCAATGTTTGCCGCTGCGGTAGTCAGCAATATTTTGGTAGTTGTACCTTGACCCCCTTATGGAGACAAATATATGCCATTTGATATGGCCTAATATTTTTCCAATATCGACTCAGCCTCTCTGACTTCACCAGCACAAAAATAGTTATTTTCCGAAATTCAATTTTTTCCTGTTACTCTTATTTCGTAGGCTGCAGCAACGTGAGCTTTTGCTCTCTATTTCAAGCCCTAATTCTGCGTAAAATCGGAAAAAATCGACCGATTTAGTTTTCTGGTACCTCCTAAACAAATGACTACTTTGACCCATATAATCTTAGGTTCATGTCTTTTATGTCAAAGATTAGCTGAGGTAATATTTGAGACTGAAAGTAGACTGCATTGCCACGCCCCTTGCGGTACCATACAAACCGACCAATTTTACGGAATTCAATTATTTATCTGCCTAACACATAGGCTGCAGCGATATGATCTTCCGCCAATTGTTTTGCCCTATCATTCTTGGTAAATTTTGGGCAAATCGACCAGCTACTCAAGCTCCTTTTAGACCTCTCATAAAAGTAATCGGTATATTCTTAGATTCCTATCTTCTATACAGTTACAATAATTTCAGTAAAATGTCAAGTACATTAAGAGTTTTCTAAGGCAGTGTCAGAGAATGAAAATGGATCACATTGTCGCTCCCCTTCTTGTACCTCCCGTACAAATTGATCGACTTTCCTAAATTTAATCATTTCTCTGTATTTTCTCTCTCCAGCCGAGTTGGAGTCCGTGGGTATGCCTCTAGACACTTGCAAGCCCCTACTGAGAGATAGAGTATATTTAGTTGTAAATGGTGGGTGGGAGTCTATACGAGACTGTAACCAATCCAGACAGATGAATCCTCGCCTAGATCTGAAACGTTCACATACACTGCTGTCACTATCAAGACCCGACATCTCATTGCTTGTATCCGTCATGACGGGGCACAGTCTGATTGGAAGACATGCAGTGAGATTGAGGGTTGCGAAAAGTGACTTCTGCAGGAGCTGTGGGGACGAAGAGGAGGAGAAGGAGTCAATAGAACATCTTCTCTGTCGGGGATCAACACTGGGCTCTTATTTCTTTAGGGACCTAGGAGATCTGGATGATATAGATATTGCCCGACTTAAGAGCTTCTTGAGGAGCTCAGGATGGTTCAACGGGGGAAACTAGAGACATTCATATCTCTAGTTTCCGTGGTATCACAATGGACTATACTGTCTAAGTGAGTCCGTCTATTCAGACTGCCACACTGCCCTAAACTAACCTAACCTGATTTGGATTGTTTTGATACTTCTCGTACAAATGACCGTTTTAAATCATACTAAGTTTCACATCTTTAAAAAAGATGCATTGAATTCAGCCAAAATAGACACGCGTTATACATTTGAAAAACTTAGTTCTGCGTATAATCGATTTAGCGAAGTTAAATTTTCCCCCTGTGAACCCTAATGCGTAGACTGCTGTAGCTTAAATCTTTGTTAATATCATTTTATTGTAATACTTGGTAAAATGTGGAAAATTTGACCGGATAACTCCACCGTTTTTGCTACCTACCCTCCAAACCCACAGCAGATCCTATATATTTCCTAAAATGGCTGGACAGTACGATAAATTTTTTTTATCGGCTTTTGGCATCAGGTAAAAAGCTTTACGAATTAAAAAATTTACAAAATTATTGATTTCTATTCTACCTTTGACTATTCTATGTCAAATTGACAATCTTTGTCTTCTAAATTCGACACTTTGAAGATAGAGGATTTTGCCTCCAAAAATATAATAAAGTGACAATTATTGTGACCTACGAATTTCTTGTAATGATTTTCCTCGAATATGATGGAATTATTTCTTGCTATAAAGAAGTTGTAACCTTATCAAGTATTTAGATATTTTTGTTAAAATTTAGAAATATTGCATAAAATTGCCAAAACATCTTATTCCATTGCTAGAATATTTCCTAATTTGCTAATCATTGATATTTGCTTAAGACCATGATGATGGTTCATTTCAGTCATCACATAAAAATGACTGTATGGAAAAATAAAGTTTCCCAATTCAAACAATTCTTCAATATATAGACAGATTAACATAATATTCCTATCAATAGAAAACAAGAAAGTAAAAATTAGTGTGTCGCTATAACAGAAATATTCAACAGAAACTGAACACATTTTTAAACTTGGACATAATTTTCTAGATAATAACTTAAGTACAAATTCGATATGGTTTGCTTATGCTGGATTTAGAGTCATACTTAAGATGGTCTAATTTAGATCATTTTAATTCAATAAGACTCTTCAAAGACATATATTTATAGTTTCGGCTCATAAATATAATTAAGAGTTGTTAACAAGAATGTTTCATGTTTAAGTGGGGATAAATACAGAAATTTAATATGAAATGAAAATATGAAAATTGATGCTGTAGTTTTGACACTGAATGAAATACGCTTTTTTGGAAAATCGCTGAGAGTGATGTCGTTGTACAGGTCTCAAAAATGTTCTGTCGGTACTTTCTACAATTATATGGACAACAAATTGGATTTGTTTGGTCGCACGCCATGTCTTATTGTGGGAGATTCGAATATTGATTTACTGGATAATTCAGCATCTGAAGATTTACTGAATCTTCTTAAGAGTTTTGATTATCAAATCTGTCACAACCTTGTTACCCGTCCAGCGAGTGGTACATCAATTGATCACATATATAGCAATTTGCATTGTGAATTTAAAATAAACACTATTGAAAGTGACCTTACAGATCACAATATTCTGTGTTGCAAGTTCAATTCTAAAGCAAAGAACAACATCACTGTGGAAATAATACGGAGAAGATATAATTATGAAAACGTCAAAGAAATTGTAAGCAATAATTTGCAAACTTTTAGTCTAGCTGGAGATCCTTCAACAGATACAAATCATGTAATTTCATGTGTTTCGAATGCTATTGCGTCATCATCAGTGGAAACGAAGAGGAAAATACCCTTAAAATATGTAATAACTCCATGGATCAATGGGAACCTTCTGGCGCTTATGGAATATAAACAGAAACTGTTGAAGCAGAGAAGAAAAATCATTAGTCGAGTTAAGGAATTGGAATTGAAGAGGATAAGCAAGGTCATAAAGATTGCGAATAAGCTCTCTATGGAAAACTTTTTTCAGGAAAATTTATGTGATTTTAGACGAGAACCCAGGAGGTCTTGGAAATTCTTGAATCAAACCCTTGGAAGACATTACGCATCGGAAATAAAGTTAAAAAACGAGAGAAGTGAAGATATATACCGAGACGTTGATAAAGCTGAATATTTTAACAATTATTTTATTGAATCTGTGACAAAATTGAAAAGACAAATAGAAGTAGATCCACAGGATAATTACAACTATTTTAGAACTCTTCGGTATCATTATAATTCATTTATATTTCAAGTAATATCAGCAAACCAAGTACACGACACGATAATGCAAATTAATGAGCATAAGAGCCCTGGTAGCGATAACATTACGGCAAAAGCAATTGTGGAATGTGCTACTATGCTCACTCCGGTATTAACCGAAATATTTAACAGTTGTATAACTGCATCAATATATCCGCAGATTCTTAAAGTACATAAGGTCGTGCCAATACCTAAGGGAATTAATCCGAATTCTGTTGATAAGTTCAGACCAATAGCAGTGCTATCGGTTGTGGACAAAGTATTTGAAAAAATTATACATTCTCAGCTTGCGGCGTACCTTGATAATGAAAAACTCTGGTTTGGAAACCAATATGGATTTAAAAGTGGATGCGGTGCAGAAGAAGCAGTGGTTAATGTTATTAATTACATATGTGACGGCCTAGATACAGGATTTTCTGCAGTTGGTGGAATTTTCTACGATTTTACTAAGGCTTTTGATCTTGTGGATCACTCGATATTGTGCCAAAAGTTGTCATATTACGGAATCAGAGGCAAAGAATTAACATTATTTAAAAACTATTTGGAGAATCGGAAGCAGTATGTGATTGTAAACAAAGAAAGAAGTTCTATGCTTCCCGTTGTACACGGTGTTCCACAAGGCAGCGTTTTGGGCCCTCTGTTATTTAAATTGTATATCAACGACATTAATAATCTGCAGCTTCATGGAAAACTTTTTATGTATGCCGATGACTTGTGTTTGTTTTATCCGTACAAGGAAAATTTAGTTCTGAAAATAAACGTTGAACGTGATGTTTAAATAAATTAATGTTGAACGCAAACAAAACCAGATTTATACGATTTAAACCGCAATCGCACAGGAATCATAACGATTGTTCAATTGTTGTAAATGGACAGGAAATTGCAGAAGTTGAAACCATACAGTATTTGGGAATTAAAATACAAAGTAATTTGTCATGGAATCAACATAAAAGCCATATAAAAACCAAAGTAGCACCAGCTCTTGGTATTTTATATAAATTCAAAAACACTTTTAATAAGAACACTAAATATATCATATTTCAAGCACAAATCCAAAGTCATTTGAATTACCTGCCTATTATATACGGACACAGGAAAAACGCCGATTTAAAATCCCTCCAAGTCATGCAAAACAAAGCCCTGAAAATTATTTTTAATTTACCAATAACATACTCCACTTTACCGCTGTACAAAAATGTGGCTAAGAATGTTTTACCAATACATGGACTGCATAAAAATCAACTTTTAGTTTATGTTTTTAAAGCTATTCATAACATGGGACATCACACGATTTCTTTTCGAAGAGTTGGTCATACATTCAACACCCGAAACAATAGTGATATATATCCAGTCAGATGTCGGTTGGAGAAAACAAAGCAGAGAATTGAGTACTTGGGTAGCATTGAATACAATAAATTACCTCATATAACAAAAGATTTGCAGTCGATTTCCCTCTTTAAAACAACACCGAAACAATACTTGTTTGATAATATTGAGATGCTTCTTATATAACTGAAAAAAAATTTTTTTTTTCTTTTTTTATAAAAAACAAAAATATTTTTATAATACATTGCATTCCATAACGATTAAAAAAAACATTATTATTGTTGATTATTCTATGTAAAATATAAGTTAACTGTTAAATTGTTGCTAGCTAGCCTCAATAATGCCCTAGAGGCGCTGAGGCAAATTTATATTGTATTTGTTTACTAGAAAATTGTTAAAAAATAATAATAAAAAAAAAAAAAATATTCAAAACTTTAAGTTTTATGTTTAAAACTAGAAAATTAATTTATATCATTTCTCCGAAACTTTTTAAACCTCTACTCTAAAATTAGAATGAATTATAAAAAAAAAATAAAAATGTATGACAACTTAGAACAACTTAGGGGGTACGAAAGCACAAAATATTTCCAACTTTGGGTATCAATATTTAGACGTGTCGAACATGAGCAGTATATGTATATGCAATACAACATACATATAAAGCAAAAATTTTATAATTCAAAAGGTGCCAGGTTGCAAATCATGTCGAATTTTCACCATTTTACTTAAAACTTTTTCAATTTGGACAATTTTTCGCTCAGAATTGAAGTACCAATGGGCCATTTGTTATTTTATAGTATTTAGCAGAAAAATTGACTCCATGGTTGTACAAATTTCCGGAACTTGTTTAACGTTTATTATTCTATTTCGCTATGTTGAATTTTGTTACTATATTACTCCTATTTACACGAAAGTTTGAAACGACTATTTCCTTTCTTAAGAGCACGATTTTTGACCAAACTTTAACAACATATACATAAACCAAAGATTATATAATTAACAAGGCGCCAGGTTGTTGATCATGTCGAATTTTCACCATTTTAATTAAAATTTTTTCAATTTTGACAATTTTTCGTTCAAAATTGAAATTCCATCGGCCCATTTCTTACTTTCAGAACAATGATTTAGCAGAAGAATTGTGTCCATGTTTGTACAACTTTCCGAAACTTTTTTAACGTTTTCAGATAAGGTCGTTTTACTATGTATCGCAAAGAGTGTCGCAACAAGAACGCAAGATTTAAATTTGGCGCCATTCGAAGTGTCATTGTTTGACATTTGAACAATTGTTATTGATTGCTAATAGAAAGTACGAGGTTAGTAAAAATGGAGCGCTACACGAATGAACAATGCATTCTCATTGTGAAATTGTCTTACCAAAATGGTGAAAGTTTTGCGGCTACAGTTCGCATATTGCGATCAATTTGGGGTCACTATAATGCTTCAAAATTGTCAACTGTAAGGAAATTAATGGATAAATTTGCCAAAACTGTGTCTGTTAGTGATGTAAAGACAAGAACACACATTCAACCAGGTCGATCAACCGAAAATATCGCTCGATGTCGCTCAAACTCCATCCACCTCAATTCGACACCGAGCTCAGCAAATTGGTGTCTCCAAATCCACTATGCAGGGAATTTGGCGAAAGATTTGCATCTTCATGCATACAAAGTTCAATTGGCTCAGTTCCCGAGCCAGCTGACAATGGACAGCGAAGGGAGTTCGTTAATTGGGTATTGGAGAGACAACATGAAAATGCTGATTTTGCCGATAAAATCATCTTCAGTGACGAGGCCCATTTCCACCTTGATGGCTTCGTCAATAGGCACAATTGTCGCATTTGGGGTGAGGAAAATCCTCGAGTGATTCACGAGAAGCAAATGCATCCTCAACGTGTCACTGTGTGGTGTGGATTTTGGGCTGGAAGAATCATTGGACCTTTTTTTATGAAAATGAGGCGTGTCAAGCGCAAACAGTCAATGGTGTTCGGTATCGTGAAATGGTAACCAGTTTTTTCGCGTCTAGAATTGAAGAAATGAATATGAAGGGTATGTGGTTTCAACAAGACGGCGCCACATGTCATACAGCCAGAGAAACAATTCAATTGCTGCATCAGTCATTTAAATCTTGCGTTCTTGTTAGGACACCCTTTACATCTATTTCGCTATGTTGGATTTTTTTTACTATGTTACTTCTATTTGCACGAAAGCTTGAAATGACGATTTCCTTTCTCAAGAAGATTTTTTGCCAACATTAATTGGTTAATTATAATTGTTAATTTATATTAATAATAAAAATAATTAATTCATATTTCGGTTAATCCGTTATTCGATTACTCGAAAGTTCTGGGTATTAATCAAATTTGAATAATTTATTCAAAACTCAAAAATTTCGTTTGTGGGAACAATAAGAAAGAAATGCCCAAGGAAGAAGAAATGTGTCAAAAAAATGTAGTAAAACGTTTTGAGTGGCACAGAATATAAAATGTGAAATACTATAAGTTCAGCTTTTCAAGTTTTAATTATTCAATTAATTTTTAGTTTTGAATAATCAAAATAATGGTTAATATTAACTAAGATTACTCCAAATGAAGACTTTAGTTAATCGAGTTGACTGACTAATCAACGACTTAATCGTTGTGAGCAGTTTTGCCAGATTTGGCGATTTGTCACCAAACATGACGACTTCAAAACATTTTGGTGACGAAAATTTTAGAATGATGATAACGATTTTTTCGTCGGTTTTAAAATTACTTTGGGATGACTGTTTCGGACTGTGCTGAAAAAAGCATACTTTTTCTTCTTATTGATATTATTGTTAGCTGTACCGGAATTGAATTGGTGTGAAACCCAGCCTAATACGCCAATTTATCGTATTTGGGACTTATTTGAAAAATATTGTTTGGCAACATTCATCATTGGAATCACATGAATTGAAGTGAATAATAACATTACAACATAAAAATGTACATTGAAACCAAATATGTACATATACATATACATATATCGACAATAATAATAATAGGTCAACTATGGTATCTGCAATCCTGAGCACATGTACATATATGTATGTATCTTTTTCAAATTACCTAAGTGATTTTTAACCATTTTCTTTTTTTCGGGCTTAGAATTACCATCCAACAAACGGATAACTTGGCCAAGGAACCGACATCGCCAAACCATTGTTTCATGTTCAAGTTATGTTTTTTTTTTGTGTTCACAATCAACAATCAGTAATGTTTCAAATGCATATCGGCATTTTGTGAATTGGAATAAGATCGCAAAAACTGATAAAAAAAGTAGTTTCTAATATTATTTTTGATATGAGAGGGAGATGTGCATTTTTCAAAATTTCATTTATTACCAAATTGTTGTAAATAATATTTTCAATATACTATGTATTAGAGGTGTGCAAAACGGTGATTTGCCAATCACAGTGACAACTGTGATTGCGATTTGTCAATCACAATGATTATAAACAGTGATTGAAACTGCGATTTGTAGCGTAGAGCGCTCAAACCTTGAAGGAGAACAAAACAAATGCACTGCAAACAGAAACAACTAAAAATTACGGTTGATGACTTTGCCGAACAATTTTTTAAATAAATATGAACAAAGTAACAGAAAAATATTAAGTAAAACAGAAAACAATTCATGTAACTTAACGGAACAACCTGTCGCTGTGTTTGGTATCAAACTGTATATACCTACAAAAACATGCAACGCCGTCTGTGACAGACACATTTTCGAGCAACTACCATAGCCATTCCTGTGTTGTTAAAAAGAGCAATCACAATATAAAGCGCACCCTGTGATTCAGTCACACATCTAACTGAATCACAGTATATTAGAAGTAGTGCAAAGAGCAATCGCAGCGATTCACTGCGAATACTGTGATTTTCCAATCAGATTGTCAAAGCAGATTGATTGCTCTTTTAACAGAGTGGCATTATTGGTTTAGTAGAAAAAAGAAAGTAGAAAGAAAAATTGCAGTGATTTCCTATTTTCAATCACAGTGGAAAAAGAACAGTCTGCTCTTTTTTGCACACCACTGCTATGTGTATATTGCAAACACAAACTGTATGGATGGATTTGTACCTAAAATAAAATAATGTGATTTCGCATTTTGAGACATTTTGGATACATGTAGTACTTAAAAGAAATAACAGCGGTGGCGAAAGTACAAAATATCTGGCAAAATTATTGGTTCGGTCGGGTCCATGAACAAAATAATTAATCCCAACAATTTGACATGAAAACGCCTTGCCAAAAATCGACATACTCCTTCCTTTCTCTTTACCCTCAACTAGTAAAACTGAAGCTGAACAAAAACTGCCAAACCCCCAAAACCAAGTCCCTAAATTAGTGTTTTGAAATTTATTAATGATTTGGGCCGAAATCCCGGCGGTACTGCAATACCGGGCCAACCCGTGGCAGGAGTGGAGCAAGCCCCTAAACATCCCGCCTATTTCCAAAAATCAGTTTAACATTTGTTGTCCTCCGATGGAGGATCTATCAGATGTTAAGCTGATAAGAACAGATACTACACTTTGATCTTAGCCATAAGGCCGAGAAGCGATAACAATTCGTTGCAAACACCAACATCTTATTCATAAACACAAACGAATCGAATGAGAATTACTACGAATTGCCCAACAACAGCTTGTACTAACTGTTCAAATGCCATACATTTCCATTATCTCAACGGCAAAATATCAACAATGAAATTGTGAGTAAAAGCCATGGTGGATGAATCACTATGAACCATACAACAACTAACCCCCGGCCGGCTAAACATGCTCGGCTACAATGTGGTAGTGTTGGAGCGTTCGTTCCACCAGGCATATACTTTAACACACAGTGTGTACGTATGTAAATATGTTTGTATAAATAAACGTGCTCATGGCGCTGGTCATGCTGTCGATACATGTTGGTGTGTTTTTTTTGTCAATTGTCGGTTTGGCTGTCGTCTTGTATGTTTGTACGCCTAACAGCTGGTATGATGCGTTGATTTTCGCAACCGCTTGGCTAAGCACAATGTACAGTTAAAAGCGTAAGCAGAATTGGCATAGCAACGAGCAAAGTTTAACTTGAGAGGAATAAATGATGGGTTAAAAAAACATATGTTTGTAGTTAAAGAAAGGAAAAATTCTAAAATTGGGAAAGATACTGTACGTAAAATTACAACTATCTAAAATTTTTGGTCTGTGTACATATTTTATTGTAAAATACATATGTACATACATATGTATGTATGTATGTATATGAATCAGGTGGGATCAAATTCGACACAGTTTAAGAGACAGAGAAAAAAAAATAAGGCGATATATGCAAATGCAATAAAAAAATGAGTTACTCGAGCCCACCAATTAGAAACTACGAAGCAAAAATTGAATTTTGGCAAATTCTTAAATTTGGGTGGACTGATCGAAATTGTTTTCATGAAGAATTGCGATAGTTATCGAATCTATAAATGCAGATAAGCAGACAAAGCTATCAGCTTAAAAAAAAAAAATTAAAGACGCACTTGGTCAAAAGATTTTTAGATGCTCTACATGCTTTATTTCTGGTGTGATATTTTTTGCCATAGCATTCCTCCGGGTGAAGATATAAAAATATTAACGTCTACGACATCGCTATGATTGTGTTTCCACACGAAAAGGAACAAAAAGAAATGCGAATACACGAAAAAATATATAACCGATGTCAACTCAAAGTACTGACACTAACAGATTGGTGTGATAGACTTAACCTTATTTGCGAAGGTTGGCAAATGTTTAGTGTGAAATTTTAATCAAATTATTCACAAATATGGTTAAATCTGACAGACAAATAAAAAAAAAAAAAAATGTTTTTCTTGCCATCAACCAAGTAATAGAAATACCAATATTTCTCAAGCCGAATGGTGTTGTCGATTCTGGTAAAATATCTAATAATTTTTCGTTTAAAAAAGATCTAATATTACTTCTTTACCCTTTATCTGAAATGTGCGCGTTCGTGTTTGTTGGGGTTTGCTTGCAGCTCGAGGAGTGGAAAATGTGTCCTTTAATTGGATTAAAGTATGAGAATTTGCTCTGGTAAACAGCTGTCGTTAGTTTTTTTGTTGGTTGCTGTTAGTGTTTGAACCGAAAACCCCGTTTACAAACATTATTAACTGGTAAGCCGTTGTTTTTCTCATTCTTAAATGTTGCATCGGCATTAAAATATTATCATTCCTGATAGAATGAGTTGACTTTTTGAGAAAACAAATGTTTAAGTTTTAAGCTGACCATGAGAACGAGATAATACGCCGCATCATGTTTTCTCCCGGTTGTTGCCAAGTTTGTAATTGTGTCAGTCATAAAATTCGGTAATCCAGCGATTTTAGCATTGTTTGAACTTATAGTCAATATTGGTGGTGTTCATATTAATTAAGGAGATTTGCGTTATTAATAATTTTCCAGCCGTAAATCATATCTCAGATTAGGAAAAAACCTTTTTTGCTTCAAAAACTTTAAGTAAGTATGTAATACTCAATCAGTAATACATTAAAAAAATAGACTTCACGTGAAGGATCTTAGTGCGAAGTATGGGCCTTTAGCTATTTCGATGTTGCCCAACTTACTTTTTTCGTATATTTAACATATTGCTCGTATATTTAACATATTGCCAGACTGTTTTTGTGACCAGAAGTTGCCAATCCGTGTAAATGAAATTAGCAAAAATAAGTATAACATAAAAAGATAATTGAAAACGAAAGTGGAAAAAACAAGGGGGAATTTCTAAAAGCACATTATTTTTCGAAAACAATGTGCCAAATTATTTCACAATATTTATCCTTTTACTTCTCAAAATAAATTGCTGGTGTTGTCATTTTTAGACATTGGGGAGAGTTGCCACGTGTACTCGAAAAATTAAGTTATTGCGAATGTTGTCTTATTTGCTGGGATATCAACGCCATAAAATATCAATGTTGATCTGAACGTGTTCGCTATTTCTGCGTGCCCATTGAAAAGTAGAAATCACATCGCTAGAGCTAGGAGGCTGCATATTCGTGGAATAAATGGAACATAGGATGCTATTGCATGAACACTGAACAAATTAATCCCAACTGACACTTTGTTGAGCTTTTGAAAGCCCTTATTAAAGCTACTTCCATAGTTATGAAGCGTAGTTCACGACTCTGTGTCTCTCAAGTTTTACAAATCAGACATCTTGCGCCACTAAAATCCAAAATTTGCTCATACAATAACAATGGTTGAAAAATGATGTTTTCTAAATTTTTCTAAAATGTTTACCATTTATTCTTTAATTAAAAGTAACATCTGTTCATAGTTAATAGACAACTTAAAGGGTTATTTTAACTCATATACCTACTAAGTAGCGGCACTAATCGTGGACGTGGTTATCGAAAAATGCTACAAATCACGAATTTTCACTTGAAAGAGAAGAGAACGTTAGTGACAGCCACTTATACGGTAGTGGCTTACAATGGTGTACTTAATACTATAGCGCGCAGGTGTTAATATAGGTGTAAATTTGTATCATTCAAAAACCCGACTCTCCTTTTGAAAAATTCATCTTTTTTAGAATTTGTCTGTCATCTTTACAATTTCTTCCTTAGTTAAAAGCAATGTAAGACAGTTAACAAATTCGGAAATATACTTTGTCATTTTATATGAATTTGTAAGGAATCACACAAGTTGAACAATTCTAAAAGTAGTTTTTTTTTGCTGCTGATATACGAGTATAGTCCGATGTATTGTAGTAACGGGTGAGCCATAAGGGTGTTGCCGGTTCAAATATTCAATTAAAAAAAATACGAAACATAAAAAAAATATATTTGTATTTTTAAAAAATAGAAGCATGGGAATTTTTAAGACTTAAAAATAATGTTGTCCAAATG
>JAHXMU010000047.1:1801025-1817502 GCA_019455685.1 Philornis downsi | reverse complement strand
AATCACGTTTCAAAATTCGTCGTAAAGTTGTTCTTTTGACATCCAAAAAATGCACGCTGCACTCCCGTGTACGGCTCCATGGCGACTAAATTTCCAGGAAGCGGCGCAGCGAACAACATATCCCCCCGCCGCCCGCGCCGCGCGTTACCGAGAAATTGAAGAATTAAATCGCCAACACTCATATGGCCCACCTGTTATATGGGTGATGTGCTCAATTATGACGATGAATGGATACGTCTTCTATGACATTGTGAACCGCAATCTAAGGTGGTGGTTATTATTTACTTATTCAACTTTACTCCCGGTCTCTTGTTTTTTTTTTTGTGTTTTATGTTTGGTGTATATCTGTCAATGCAAGAAAAATTACCATTGACTGATTTTCGACAGATCCAAAAAATCTCTCAGATTTATCTGACGTCAGTTTTAATGACGAATGTCGTCACCAAGCTGTTACACTGACAATATTTATGTCCCGCAAAATTCTTTATAAAATTAAACAAACTCCCGAATCTTTTCGTGCAAAGAGTTTGTTAGGAAAAAGGCGGTTTTAGCATTTTTAGTCTTAACTGCTTTCCAGTGTCTCACAGAAAATTTTGAAATATTTGTATTGTTTTCTCTGGAGAAGAAGTGCTTGCCTGGTATTTAATAGCCTAATGTTGATCGTGAAACTAGTTATTAATATTAGTTAATATTAGTTTATATAAAATTATTAACTACCCTTATGCTATTATTCACCGTTTGGTTTTTAGCCTACCTGAAATTTTCATCCCTTCAATTTAAAGCAATATAAAAGCGCCATCTCTGCATGTTCATTCATTACTTAAATACTAACCGTACCGTTACTGTATGAGGAGTGTGTGTGTGCTCTGCTTTTTATACTTCTCGTTTATTTCATGTTTCTGGTTGCACTTAATCTTTTGTTGATGCGAGAGGAAGTACTCTGGCTTCTCTTCAGTTGTCGAATAAATCTTTCGCCTTTTACTAAAGATTTCCGTGGAGAGGAGCACTCTAATGAGTCTAAGTGAAATTTTTCCAAAGGCCTTCCGAAAGGAGGGGCCGTGAGCAGATACATTTCAGTGTTGGGTTTAGCCTTAGTGTTGTTTGGCAGTTATGTGTATTTCAGTTAGCGCGGGGTTGGACACAGATGTGCCGAGGTGAAAAAATAATTTTGTCTTCTCAAAACTAAGGGGGAAGTGTTTTAGAGTAAACCATAGAAAATGTATCTTGTTCAGTAGTAAAGTTAATTGCGTAAGTTTAGGGAAAATTGTAGTGGGGATATACTAGCCCAAAACATGACTAAACTGTTCATCTTATTTTACAACTAAGCCCATTCTGAAGATTGTGCCGAATTTGCATTCACATATGGATCTACAATAACAATTTTTGTGTCATTCCTTCTGCTCCATAAAAATAATTATTTGTTTCGTGTTTTAAGAAACCATTTCGATATTGTCGAGGAACATTTAAAGTTTGTAAAACAAACTGTTAAAGCCAATTTTTTCCAGCAAAATACAATCACAGGAATGTCTCTTAAATTAGACATTTTGCAAGTTTCACATGCATTGGTTTTTGATCGAGTAAAGAAATTATTTCATCGTTTCAATGTAATCCTCTTGTTAACATTTCTTTCCGACAATTTATTTCTAAAAGCAAAATCACATATTGTAAAAATCGCCGAAATTACTTTTTGCATCGTACAAAATCAATCGTAACTCGAACACTAATGACATCTATAGTATAAAATTTGGCACAGACGTCAGACGTAGAGCTAAAAGCTTAGATAAAAATATTTCAACAAATATTTTACATATTTGATAAATATTTCAATAAATATTTTACATATTTGATAAATTACTTTTATTTTTTTGAATAATTTTGAAGATTCTATTTTCAGCAACATACTAAAACTGTCCTTATTTTATTTTTAAAATATTATATGATCTACGAGTATTGTTTGTCAAAATATAAAACTGTGATTTTGGCAGTCGTTGAAGCTTATTAGTTATACTGTATGTCTATTTGTCTGGTTGACCGTCTAGTGGACATGATAACTGCTGCACATCCTCATGAATTTCTTTGAAACTGCGCAGCCTAATATTTTGCCATATTTTACTAGGGGATCGTAAATGGCTGTATCGGCACATCCCTTCTAGTATCTCCCACACAAATTAACCTATTTTCCGAAATTCAATTTCCTCTCTGTAGCTTTTTCTCCGTAGCTGAAGTAATCCACATTTTTGTACCTTGTATTATTTCATAATTCCTGGTAAGATTTGGAAAAAAAAATCGACCGAAGGGATAGGGTTATCCATTCTAGCACCTCCCTTACAAATGTCTAATTCTACTCAAATATTCTTGACTGTCAGTAGTTTGAAAAAATTATTTTTGTGAAAAATGGAAGCCTTATAAAAACATGTGTTTTAAGCTACAAGGCGCCACGTTGTTTAGTATTTTTATTTGAGACAACAAAAGGAAACGATGTCAGTGAATTTGGGAAAACATGGGAAAAATTGGTCACCGTTATATAATATCAATATTCCCATTTGAAAGGTCTCAGTCCAACTAATGTTAAAGCCGAGCTAGATTCTAATCTAGAGGAGTCTGCTCCTTTGTTTATGACTGTAAAATATTGGATAGCAGACTTTAAACGGGGCCGTACCAGCAGCCAAAGCGAACACCGTAGTGGTCGGCCAATTGAGGTTTCCACGCCAAACACTATGACTATTTTTCGTGCAGCTGCTGAATACGCGAACGAAGAAATCACGCAATATCAAATGGGCCGATATATCAGCAGCAATGAAGCTATTTGGCGGATTTTTTCTTTCCCAATTCATGAAAGAAAATCCACAAAATGGTATTGGGATGCGTGAGCTAGCTGTAATGATAGGTGTCTCAAAAAGTGCTACATATCGCATATTGGCAGAAAATTTCTATATGAGAAAGCTGTGAGCAAGATGGGAGATAGGTGCCGCGCTTGCTTTCAATAGAGCAAAAGCAGTGCCGTGAAGAAGTTTTAGTAGAGTTTAGAATGTGAAGACGGTTGCATCAGTATGCAAGGTCATGGCGTCTGATTTTTAGGATTCGCATGACATTATTTATACATTATATTTACTTCTGTCCTGAAAAACAAAAACTTAAACATTTCGAGCCTATAAAAGAGTGAGTTATACCTCATTTAGTATCGATGATCTTTTGCTTCCACAATAAAAATGATGCACGCTTTTTTGTGCAAAGCACAAATTTTAAGACCAAAAAAGGTATTACAAATATTGTTTTGCAATTCGAATCTACATCAAAAAAAAAAATGTGTCTGATCACAGTTATGACAAATAGTCAAAAATATATAACACTTTTTGTGCCCCTCTAATTTTATTTCAATTATTCACTAAGAGCGTTTTAACCCTCAACTGCGTACACATTCATATGTGATGGGTAAAGTTTTTAGTTCCATTTGCCTTTCTTGTTTATTGTATTTCCAATACAGCCAAGTCGTCGCGAATAGCAGAAATTAGCTTTGAGATGAGTATTGATAAAGTTAAGACATCCAGGGATAAAACATATATTCAAATTAATTTCAACTGAAAACTTAAGAAAATATATCTTCTTTTAATTTTTACCCTTTTTTCACTATTTGGAAGCAAATATTACTGTTAAAGATTCTCCCTAATTGTGGGTGTGGTTATAAAAAATGCTCAACCGTACCCATTATTTTTAGAAAAACGAACTAAATCAATATGTAGTGTCTGATAAGTGGGAGCTTCTGGAGTTTATGCCAGATGAAGGCGAAATACTCGTACGTCCCAAAAAAATTTACGAAATATTTTCTTTAAAGAACTGAAACAAAAAAAAAAAAAACAAAAAAAAAAAATACTATTTTCAACCTAGATTATTAGATCATAACGGGTTATCCATATAATGGTTTCAAAACCGTAGGCATGTCAGCTGTTAAAACCCTGTCGCCTGAAGTGATATTTATTTAGTAAAAGGTTTGACATTTACGAATACGGATCGTTTAACAATCGAAGAATACGTAAAAATACTTAAAACTTACTGCAAAGTGGTGACTCAAACGTGGGTACTTTTCGTGCATTACGGGGCGATTATGACCATCATAATTGATCTACTGTGCAAGGAATTGGCAAGATTATGAAGAAATTTGAAAAGACTGGAAGCGTTACAGATGTGGTTAGGCCAGTGCATCATCAACAGGGTTTTAATGTTGATTTTTCGGACAAAATTTTCTTTAGCCATGAAGCTCAGAGTGCTATGGCCGTATAATAACCGATTTTTTTTTTGTCTACAATTGAAGATTATGAACTAGGTGATATGTGGTTTCAGACCGATTTTGGCTTTATTTGTTGAGAGGTCTCCAGAAAGCGTAATTTCACATTTTGGTGATGTCAATTGGCCACAAAGATCACGCGATTCGACACCATTAGACTTTTTTTGTGGGACGACCTCAAAGACCGTGTTTACACGGATAATCCCCAAATGTTGGAGCATTCGAAAACCAACATTCGTCAAGTTATCACCGAGATGCTGCCCGAAATGTACGAGAAAACCTGCCGGAGAAGCTTTTACTAGGCTTGTCTTTAACTCGATTACTCAAAATGTTCGTCAAATACAGAGGGGTAACCGCCACTTACTGAAATTTTATGCATGTTTCGGGATTCGAACCCACAATCGTGCGGACAATAGTTGTGTATACTAGCCATTGTGGCTTTGCCACTTTTTTGGCCTCAGCATGTGCGTATTACGTACGTGATCATACACCGTCCTTTTTCGGACTAAAATGGAACTCCGGCATGTTATTACTTTCCCCGTTATTTGGTTACTATGTGAGCGTTGGGTGTATCATGCAAGTACGACAATCAGATACTGTCAATAGGTTTAAAATGCTGTCATTTTCCTAGGAATGACTGTTGTTGTTTGCTCCGATTTGGGCTTTTGTTATAATCAATAGCAAAGTCAACCTTTGCTGTTTCATTACATTTGATTGTGGTTATATTCGTAGTCAAAATAGTAGACGAAGTTGTTCTCTGAAAATTTGTTATGTTAACGTTAATAATTGGTTAATTTTTGATAGATGGTAATTTTCAGCTAGCAATGGAACGCAGCTTCCATAAGCTGGCGAAATCAATTATGTACAAAAAACTATCCCATACAAAAAATGATGATGCAATAGCGTTTTGTTAAAAAATTTTACTACTTATTCATTAAGTCACTAAGCATTATATATGGTGGTACTTGGTAGATACGGGAAATAGCCATTCCAGCAATGCTTTAAATACGGGACAGATTATTATTATTATTAATTCACTGAAAAAAGAACTCATTAGCCATGTTGTAGATAAGAAGAAGATAGTTTGATATGTCTTCCCTGCTGATGAGTTGATGCATCGGACACCACGCTATAGTCTGCTAATGTGGGACAAATTGGTCCTTTACAGGGAGTAAATTCACATTTTGAAATATAAGTCTTTCGAGGAATTTTCTATCGTTTCCACTATTTACTCAGTAATTGAAAGTAATAAAGGTAAGAAATTAATTACAAATACATTTGTAAAGAACCGATCAAGTTATTGGCGTGATTATTGAAAAATTCTAATTAAAGCGACTGTTCACTGTTAGAGTAAGATATGTCGACTTATTACGTATGAGAAGAAGTAATTTTTAATGCACTTAATTATCGGACGATGTGTTGGTACATCGTCCTCTGTCTTATGGACCACAAGTGCCGCTGGAGGCCAAATGTGTGCACTGCAAAAAAGCTTCGGTGTAGAAGTATAAAACCACCACTAGACCTATTTCTAAATATTACACGGAATACGCTGGAAATTAGGAGATGTGCAAACAACAGAAGTCGGGAATTGGAATTTTGTGATCTGGTAACTTCATTTCAACAATCATCTTCTCAAGAAGACGATGTTGTTTGTTAAACAAAAATCAATTTCCTATTTAGCGAGTATTCGGTTGTGTAGATTTCTAATTAAAATAAAATACAGAAATTATGAGAACCAATGTCATTTTCGCGGGAAATGTGAAACTTTCTAGTTTAGTGTCATTCTCCTAGAGTTAATTCTAGAATTCATTCTTGCCTCTAGATGGCACATGTGGTATATACAAGGATTCATGTGTGTGCGTGTGTGTGTTGGTATAGGTATGACATGCCAAGTACGACAAAAACATAAATCAATTTTTTATCAAATAAAAGTTTTGGTTACTTTCCCACAATTTGTGACATTGAGGCTGAAAGAAATACACCCACTTGAACTTATATATACTCTATATGGGTACGTTCATAAGTCGTATGACATTGAGCGGGAAACATCAGGCTACCACCAGGTGGACTCGCGCGAACTAATTCAACAAGGTTGTCCTTTGACCGCCACCCACCGTTTTCGTTCAGGTTGTTGGTCATCATTAGTCGTAAATAAATGGAAGAACGCATGAATGGTCGACCGAACGAATGATTCATTATTAATTAAACATTTTAATTAATTCAGGTTCAAAATCAAGCACAGCGCCGTATTCAGTGCAAACGAGGAAACGGCAAAGGAACAAAAGAACGATTGAAAATGAGGGCTAGAAAAACAAAAACTTGATTAAAATTTATGGTGTCAACATGTGGCAGGAGAAAGTTTTTGTAGTTGCGATTATAGTTATGAAGATAAAGTTAATATTTGTGATTTATTCAAAGGATAACGCCAATTAGAGCCTTATTTGTACATATTTGATATAATTCACCATATACAAATATCCAAGTTGAATAGCTTAATTCGCCGCGTTCTGATAATTTTGTAGTTCAAATGCAAAGGATAATTTTTGTAATATACCTTAAAGGGTTATGAAGCTTGCAATTTGACCGGTAGCTGATCATGATGAAAATATTGAAAATGCCGACAGACTAAATATTGATTTAAATATGACCTTCGCGGATCTGTATGCTGTATGCTGAACCATACATTCCCAAAATGTAGCAAAGGTTCTGATTCTAACTTCTAATACTTTTGGATACGATGACTTGTCTTAGGGGTGTCTCACTGGGTTTCCTTTTTCCATTACTATAGAGAAGGTGGTCATTCCGATTGCAGCAACTAAAAATACTCATGCTTGGAAATACGATGGAAAAGTGGTTCATATTCACAGGCAGGTTAAGTTTGAAATTGGACAAAGTCATTCAAGAAAACTGGGAATATTTCAGAACTTTTTTAACAACTCAATAACAAGAAGTTACCTCAACTCATATAATTTCTTAATGAATCGACCCAATAGTGTGCGCGATTATTGAACAATACTAAAAAATATCCACATTCATCAGAAAAAACTGTCCAATTCAATACATAATGCGCGATAAGATGGCGTTTCTGAAACTCGCACTTATCTGGTGCGACCTCTACAGATCAGTGGACGACCCATTAGGGGAAAACTTGCCCAAACAAGAACTAAATTCAGATTTGGAATAATGTCTTTTTTAAATAATTATTCCGTTAATTCATTAATTATGAGCAATTTATACATTTATTTGGATACTGGAAAGGCCCTTCACAGCTTGTAATATCTTCAAAATGCGCTCTGACTATAGGCGTGCTTACTTTAAAATACTAAAAAAAACCACGGATTTTGTCTGTATGAGGAGAAGGCGTCTTTGCCACGCCCACTTGTATAGTGATAACTCGAAAGGTGGTCCATTATGATATGATGAATTTATTCAATAGGAGCGAACTAGCTTTTGCAAGGACTGAATCCAACTTTTCAAAAATGATAGTTTTCCCGAAATTATTCTAATATTTTTTGTAGTAAAAACAATATATGTTTGTGTTCGACAGTTGCAGTTTTTTATGTACATTTGAAAGGCTCTAGTTGTTTTTGCGAAAAATATAATATAAATCGATATAGGAATAATTTCTTCGTAGCACTGTTTCCAGCGAAATTCAATAGGTTCAATATTCTGTTTATAGGAAGTACTGTCAGATTTCTTAAAATAGTAAAACAACTGCAGACTCCACCTCTGCGCTGTTGGCAAATCGTTTACCATCGAGCCATTTTTTCAAGTTTGGGAATAAAAAATAGCCCGAGGGAGGAAACGGATTTTGAAAAACTCATATGTCATGTCGCGTGCAAAGAAAATCGAAAAAGATCGGAATGAGAACCTGTAGACTTTTTTGGAGCCATTCTTTAATAAAATTGAGGCTTATTTTACAATTACTAAGTAATAGAATTAATTATATAAGTCGATTAATTTCAAAATAACACGTAAAGAGAAAGTCCTAGGCGACAAAGAGAATTGAAATCGGTAGATGTCGTACAGCAGGTGGGCTTAGCTAAATTTAATAATTTCATCTGTAAAAACCTGCTAATGTGTTCAACAAGTAAGATCAGTTTTTAGTTTAAATTACGTGTGTATATCGAATTTCAGAAATATTTTCACACCATAAATGTCATCAGCGTTTGAGCTACGCCTGATTTTTCAGCAATATTTACAATGTATGTTTTGTCGAGCAAAGAAGTTGCATTAAATTTTGAATTTTTGTTGCGGAAACATTTAGAACGTTGCGGGAGACCTTCAGTGTCGTTGTCGGAAAGAATACGAAGAGAACTGTAGACGACAATCAATCTCTGCCATGGAATGTCATGCCTAACAAATCCAAGATTTCGTTCCTAAAAATCGTCGATTAAAAACTAGGGATCTTTGTGCTGGCATTTTAAAGGGATTAGAGGGTCAGTCAACAGACCAACAAAATGTTTCAAAAGTAAAGTTAAACAAAACACGCATAATGCTATGATTTCGATAAAACTTTTATTTTATTATGACGTATGGACCTTGCCATTATGTACGAAATGCAATGCCTTTTAAATGCCCGCTTCTGAATTGGTTGCAGCAGTGTATCCTTTTGAAGTTCCTCCAGCGTCATTTTCAAAAAAGAAAATACTCCCTAAAAACACTTCTAGACCATACAGTCACTTTTTTCCGATACAATGACTTTTCCACAATCATTTCTGGGTTCTTCGAGCCCCAATAATAACCATCGAATATGATATGAGCTTCATCACAGAAGAACATTTTGTTCGATTGAACTATTTTTACGCGTTCTTCGGATATTAAACGATTCATGTTTGTAAATGGCAAACCCTTCACTAAATAAATAACACTTCAGATGACAGGTATTTAACAGCTCATAGTAGTAGTAGTAACTACCAGACCGGTGGTTTGAAACCATCAAATGGAGTACCCTATATATAAATGATTGGGGTCCAACATTAGCAGCCAGTGAGGCAATAGTGAACTGCAGGGATAAATCTGAACACATAGGGCGCACATGAGGGTACGGAGATTGACTTGGACACAGTCTTTTCATTGCCGGAAAAGTTATACGTGATATTTTTCTATTGTTAATGTATTGTATATAAGGGTGGGTCACAGTTGGTAGGCTACTGGTGTTGAATATTGTAGGGGTATTGTAAGGATATTAAATGTATTGTATAAAACTCCTATCCACTTATTTTTAACTTTATTACTTTGGCTGCTACCCTTGTTCTAGTCAAACTCTTCAACAGTTTCCATTCGACTTACCTTCTCGGAATATTCGACGACATCTCTCATAGAACGCGGATACCCTGAGATTAGGTAGGCTTTGGCAGCTGGAGCCATTTTCATTTCTAACATTAAAACTTCCGTTACGGTTTTTGAGGATAATTGTGAAAAGTCTTGCATATCTAAGAACGAAAAAGACATGTAAATTAAAAAAAATTGAATACAATTTTTGCACATTCTTCAGTCAGACCTGAGAGATGGCCCTAAACTTACCGTTTCCCATGGCATACTGTTGCAGTAGATCCATCATGTTGATGTGTGTCACCCCACGGCGCTCCTGCATGAATGTGTCGCAGTGGGTTACTTTGCCACTACCTGGGCCGCCTAAAACAAATATCACTGGCACTTTGGGTGGATCGAATTTTATTTTTCCAGCATTTTGCATATCGATAACGTTTGTATTCGCCGATCCTACGAGACGTCCACCAATGATACCGCTTGACCTGTTCGGATTCTGTGTACGATTCCATTCGTTGCCTTGTTCGCCGGTGTCCTGTGCTGCACTGGCATCTGGAAAAAAGTGTATGAAAATATGATAATTAAATTATTATTTTTTTTTTTTTGGCAATTGAGGACATTATTTTGTTATGGTGGTTAGCGATTGCAGTGGCAACACATTCAGAATGCCTACACTTTTGGACTTGAACAGTCGCTTCAAATGATTCTATTTTAGACACTGCTTATTTGAGAGAAACTCGGTACAGAAATTTCAGTCAGCTGAAGCAACTTATAAATACCACGATTCCATGTCACTGCTACGATTTAACAAGTTCGTTGCATAAATTATGCATAAAAATAAAGATCCAAAATATTGCCGTGCTTACAAGGAAACACGATTTAACTATAAATTTTTTGTTTTGAAATAATACTAAACAGTTTTCAAACAATTGCTTTATGGAAATCTATTAGGGACATAAACATTATTAAAAAAAAATATCAATAATTAGAGATATTTGCAAAATTGTCAGAAATCGCTGTTTTGAAAGTTTGTTATAACCTGTGAACTACATCGAATTTTGACATAGGAATGGGACGTAAATATGTATCGAGATAAGCCCAATGATAAAACTCGATTTTGTCCCAACTCCACTTAAGTCGTTTTCTTTATCAACACAGATTTATTAAAAATGTTCGCTCAGTTTGACATTAGCGTATTGAAATTATAACCAGGCATGACAAAAAAGTCATATTTTAGATGTTTATTTAGCATTTGCATTATGTATGTTTTAATTTAGCGATTTAATTTTAAATTTAATTTTGCAACGCATTTTACAACTACTAAAAGTTTAAGTAATGCAATATATGATGTAAGGATTCCAGCGAAAAATTAAATGTTGTTGAATCGGTCTATTTATATGTGCGGTATGAGAAGGGGTGTGGCAATACTCCCCGTTTTCATTCCCTGAACTTACTGCGCTTACTTACTTCTCTAAACACAAAATGTGTGCCAAATTTAACTCAATTCAATTCAACTGCTTGCAAGACATAATGCTAAAAATACCGTATAGGGGTGCCATCGGTCATTTGTACGGGAGGTACTAGAAGGAGAATGGTTATTTGGTAAATTTTTCTCAAAGTTTACAGAGAATTATAAAAAAAGAAAGGCTTGCATTGCATTGCGGAAAATCGGTCAATTTGTATGGGAGGTATTAATGCAATGTTGTCCATTTTCATTGTGGGACTTTAGCAAATGCTCAGCAAAGACCATATATAGACATAATAAATTAATTCGCTCTGAGGTGAATTTCGCTTATTTATAACGTTTATTCGAGAGCGTAACATTGTACTCACTTGTCCCTCTTTCACAATATAGGATTTTAAAAGTTTAGAGTTTTTTAATGTCGCGTGTGATGTTTTCCACACATTATTAATCAACTTACTATAATCTGCAAGAAAAGTAACCAAAATATGGAAATTTGTGTAGTTATTGCACAAGGATAATAACGAAGAGAGCGGTATTATCATACTCTCTTGATTCTATAATCATTCTAACTTTGGCTCTAAAGCGAAATAATTTGTTTATGTGTATACATGGTCTTTGCGCTCATCGTGCACCAAATTTGACTAAATTCAATGCAACCACGTAAGGTATCTAAGAATATATAGATTAAATGACACATTTGTATGGGAGGCACCAGAAGGGGCATGGTTATTACGTCGATTTTCTCAAATTCTACCGAGCGTTATAAGCTAATGCAAAGGACAAGAATTTGAATCTGATCAATTTGTATGGGAGGCACCAGTAGGGGTAGGTCGATGTAGCTCATTTACATTCCTAGCGACAATCTAATAAAATATTAGGCTGTGTCAAATTTTGACGATGGATCAATATAAAGTCTTTTATCCAGTAGAACATAGCTGGGCAAAAGTAGGTCATTATAAAAAAACCTTTCAATACAAATACTGAACTTTGTTTTGTAATAACGGGCATTTTGTATGTTTTTTATTTATGCGTTATGTGTAGATACAGCCCCTAAATCCTTCAGCTGTGGCCGCGGCTATTGAAAATGCGAATTTTTAGAGAAAAAAACGGTCAAAGCCGAATTGTCATGTATATCGTATGTATATTTGGCAATAATTCAATATGTCCATTATGCTCCGGCTCGGAAGTATCACAATTGGGGCGAATTGATCCAACGGAGAAAAACTTGCTCATACTGTACAGCCGAGCAATCGTTGGTGAATATTCTCAAAAGGAATAAACGGGGGGAAAATATTAGTTGAAGGAAAATCTGAACCGTTAGATTCATAAATGAAATACTACCTGTATTAAGCTTAAATGAAACACACAATTGTTAAGGCTTCAGTCTTTATTTCCAGCGACTGTGTGTGGCGAATGTATTACGACGACTAACTCTTTAGATGGTTCTCACGACCAAACTCACTTACATTGTAATATTCGAAAAAGTCTACAAGAACGGGAGAGATCTTTAGAATAGTCATTATTTCAATATAGTGATGGTTGTAAAAATAGATATGCGTTAATTGTAATTCGACAATATTCGAAATTCATTGGTAAAATGAACATATACAACGACTAAATGCTACTTTTAAAAAATTATTGCTTTTCCTAATTTCTATAATATTTTTGCATTTAATCGTTAATAAAAAGCTTATGCGGTGGAATTTAGTATAAGCTGGAAAGAACAAACCAAATGCAATAGTAAAGAAAGAATCATACCTTTTTACGAATACCTACAATATTTTTACCATTTACTAGTTAATTAAAAGTATTGTGGGGTGGTATTTATTATATGCGGAAAGGAATTACTCAAATTTATACATAGATGAATGCGGTTGTTGAATAATACCAAAGAAATATTTTTTTTTTCACTGAAAATATAAGCTAAATCAATATATAGGTATTATACATGGGAATCATCAATGTATTATACATCGTTCATGCAGTAATTCTACATCATTCATTCAGCGTAATCCATGTTGCTGGTTATATAAGTTTCATCCCGGTCGAAGTTTACGTTTCCAACTTTACACCTGTTCACTGACGATTTTTCTCAAGAATTCCAGCTCATAACAATCATTTTAAGCGGTTATTTCGCCTCAGTTTAAAGGTTTTTGGGAAAATATTATACAGGGTGTCCGTCGGGAAGGTATACTATTTTGTTTGTTTATAATTTTTGATTAAATGAACGAGAATGGATCTTATATTGATAAATGATTTATTTAATGTCGGCAATCATGTATGGAATACAATATCAGATAAATGTCCGCCTCTGTTAGCCTCACAAATGCGAGCTCTTTTGAGCACATTTTTCATTACATTCTCACACATTTCACGCGGTATTTCGTTAATTTTATCACGAATTTTTGTTTGAGTTGCTAAACGTTTCTGGATAAAACTTGCTTTTTAGATGTCCCCGCAAAAAGAAGACAGGAACAGTCAAATTAGGCGACCGTGGAGGCCAATCAACATCACCATTTCTTGAAATAACTTGTTGTGAAAAGAGGTCTCGCAGTAATTCCATTGTAGTCCTGGCTGTATGCGATGTGGCACCGTTTTGTTGATACCACATGTTAATCAAGCCCAAAGCATACAGTTGTGGCGTTAAAAAGTTTTCAATCATATGTCGCTTCCCCATTGACCGGTAACTGTTACGCCGTTTTCGGTTTCAAAGAAGGTCCAGTAATTCCTCCTGACCAAATTGCACATCAGAATGTCACTTTTAATGGATGCAAAGGTGACTGATGAATAATTTGAGGGGCTTCCATCGCCCAGAACCGATTATTCTGTTTATTCACATATCCATTCAAATGAAAATGTGCCTCGTCAACCATTATGATTTTTTCACGAAAATCGGGGTTGTCATGGGTGAGCTGTAACATCCTATTGGCATATGTACGGCGACGTGAATGGTCTTGTGGAAGAAGCTGTTGTGTCAACTGAATCTTAAGTGGAAACAAATGCAAATTCTTGTGCAAAATTGTGGCCAAAGTTGTTCTTTGAAAACCAAACTCCTGAGCACGGCGTCGAATTGATGTTGATGGATTCTTTTGAACACTTTCTTGAGCAGCAGTAATGTTTTCAGCCGATCTTGCAGTACGTTGTGGTCCATGCTTGGCCCTGTCAGCTACAGACCGTCTTTCTTTCTCTCTCATTCACTAAACGATAAATAGTGCGTCTTGTTTGCACGTTGTTTCTCCCAAAAATTTCACGTAACTTTCTCATCGTCGCAGTAATCGATGATTGATTAACGATTAAAACACGTTGGTTTGTCGAATATTTTTCCATAATAAATTTGCCACGTCTCTACTTCACGACTGCCAATATCAAGACTAATGTTTACCAAAATGGTGGCAAAACAAAGTAGCATACCTTTCCGACGGACACCCTGTATCAATAATTGAAAATTCCGAAAAGCTTTTGGAGATTGACTCTGACCCTATTTGGTACAATAATTTCATTGCTAAAGGCCAATACCCGATTCTCATGTGTCATAATTACAAAATATAACGATTGACTGTTGCGATAGTATGATATAGATTTACACAGTTTTTTTAAATATCAGTTTTCAAGATTGGTTTTAGATAACATTAGATAATTGCAGATGTTTTTGCAATAGAGTGAGTCAGAAATGTTAAAGTAATAAATTCTAAAAGTATCTGTTATTATTTCATATCTATAACTCTAAATTATTTATATCAATATTTAATTATTTGTTCTTCTGCTTTTTCGTTGTTAAGAATTATGCTTTACTTCGTTGACATGATAAATTAAGCTTCAAACTAATATCCTTTATAACGAGCAAAGGATCATGAAACTAGAAATAAGTACTCGTATATAGTTTTAGCACAAATCGATGCAACCTATTGTTTCGCTTCGGTTAACCGGTTTTTTTAGAAAGTTACTAAAGTTTATTAAGAATGGAAAATGAAAAGAGCAAAATAAAACATGAAACTATTAAAAATAATGGAAAATTTAAAATGACCGGTAGTTTTGTGACAATTTTGCAAACACAACTAAACATCTCACATCTTAATTCTACATAGTGCGATATATTTTGCATCGATATGTAGAGCAGACATAAAAATTATGTGCATTTCCATCAACAAAATATCATTTATAATTGCTTACAATCAGGAACCGTAACAGTTATGTATAATTTTTATTGAAAATTCTTTGTTTAAGTATCATTTTTTACTTTTATTATATTTTCTTGAAATTAACAATTATTTATAATATTTATTATACCGTCCAGAAATAACAACTATTTTTGATTTATATTTTTCCTGTTTACTTATTAAGACCTTATGGAATAATGGAAGACTTTATGGAATGGAACAATTTATTCAACACTTTATGAAGTAAAACCTAAAAATATAAATCAGTCAAATCAGTAAAATCGCCTAAAGACTTTTATTTCTCGCGACTCCAAATAAAAGTCTTTTGATTTACTAAGAATACAAATCATTTGAATGTTACTCTACATTAACTACGGTAGTACTACTCTTGGTAAGAAAATAGAGATAACTGATATTTATTTAAGTCTTTAACTTTAAGACTTGCTTACATAGGTTCGCATGCCTGTAGGCTTTAAATTCCTTACTTAATTTACACTGTGCGACAGAATTTGTACCCATACTTATTTGATTCTTTTCGCTGATTATAAATAAATTGCAATTCGTATACGGATATGAAAAAAGTTTCAAGTTTTATAACTTGAAGAAAAGTGCCTTAAGGGCATTTTGAGAGGAGTTGCAGCATAATCATTCAGTGTTATGCTCTATATGAGATGCCACACTGGGAAAATCACATATACGAGTATGCTCCAGCCCTTGCATAGTACCGTAACAGTTGCAGTATCCATACTTTTAAGAAATACCCAGCTACAGTTTCATCACAATAGGATGAACGGTATAGGATCCTGTGCGCTATAACCACACAATATATGTATATTTGTACAGGGTGGGTCATATGAGTGTTGGCGATTTAATTCTTCAATTTCTCGGTAACGCGCGGCGCGGGGTGGCGGGGGGATATGTTGTTCGCTGTGCCGCTTCCTGGAAATTTAATCGCCATGGAGCCGTCCACGGGAGTGCAGCGTGCATTTTGTGTCCGAGCGTATTACGAAAACAATAAATCAGTGATTACTGCACGACGTTTGTATCGGCATGAACACGGTTTACACGATTTAAGTGAAGTTCCAAGCGCCAATGTGATACGAAAATGGATCAGAATGTTCGAAACAACCGGCTCAATAGTACCAATTACGGTTCGTGGTCGCCCAGTTTCTGCAAGATCAGCCGACATTGTGAAGCGTGTTCGTTTTTCAGTTCAGCGAAACCCGCAACAGTCAACACGTAAGAGAAGTCAGTCTTTGGATGTCAAAAGAACAACTTTACGACGAATTTTGAAACGTGATT
>JAHXMU010000047.1:1755350-1800625 GCA_019455685.1 Philornis downsi | reverse complement strand
AAAATTCCCATGCTTCTACTTTTTAAAAATACAAATATATTTTTTTATGTTTCGTAGTTTTTTTTTTTAATTTAATATTTAAACCGCCAACACCCTTATGGCCCACCCTGTATATCTGCGAGTTTTTCATAATTTTATTCCACTCCCCCAAATGTGATGAAACAGATTTATGGTTGACCATTTTCACTTCATCAATCAAAATGAATTACAATAAATAAATAAATAAAATAAATTAAAATAAAATTACAAATAAATACATAAAACAAATCAAAAGAAATATGCGTGTCAATTTATGTTGATTCTCCCAAAATGTATCTTCGGCCGGCAAGCGACACGCGAGTTGAATGCGAATCTCATATCTTTTTCGTTTGCAACGAATTTGAGTGAGTATAAATCAATGTCAACAAGTTATGCTCCGGGTTTTCTTCGTTTTTTGCGTGCCAAATTTCCCTTCACAGCCTCTAGTGAGAAGTTGCGGTTTTCTGTTTCTTTTTTTTAATGCAAACGGTGGAATTAGCTGTGAGCGAGTTTTTGCAATGCCTTTACTGTACCGGACATGAAACGTTTGACACGGTAATGTCGGTGAGTGAGGTTACGAAATAATTTTAAATTTTTTGCCAGATAGTACCACCAAATTCACTGCGGCATCTCCCACTGGAAGTAAGTCCATAAAACTGCGAAGTTTGTTTAGATATAAAATTAAAATTTAAAGCATTTTGGCTCCGTAATATCGATCAAAACCAATGCTCATAATTTCCTTTTTAACTGAAGATATATGGGAACAAACTAAGAAAAAAAGATGAAATTAGGTTATCTGAAGCTGGTTAGAAAATGAATTCCCTGCCTTAACTCTTTTTCTCATACGATCATAAATATGGGTGCTAATAAGTGAAACATCATTAACAAACTCGTATGTCGTGTAATTTACACTCAAGATATTTCTTGAATTATTATCTTACTGCCGAAATGTCCAAATATTTATACGAATTTATATGTAATAAAATATATTTAAGAACATTTACGAGTACGTAACGTTTCAGTTATTATAATTATGGGCTCTTGAAAATAGTATTTTGTAATACATCAACAAAACGATCTACTGAAAATTAAGTCTGGTTGTATCAATATTTTGAAGTTGCTTTCCTGTATCCTAAAAATGTTTTTTGACTTAACATATGGTATTAAAATTATTCCAAACATAGTTTTCCAAAATTTGGTTCCTAGCTGATTATTATAGAGTACTTCCGCGAACAAATTTTATTAATATCTACATCTGATTGGATAAAACACAAAGTTGAATAGGTACCATGACCTTCTGCTGAGCCGATTCTTATATATCCACTCTCATGAATTGCTGTGCACGGTGTCATGGACGATGCCCCTACTCTTAGTCAGCTAAACTCGCGTGTCAAAAACGGCTTCACCTAATATTACAATATATAGGTTAACCGAATCCTTTCAGAGGAAACTCGTAGTTTTTGAAATTATTGAAGATTATTGACTAGAGTGGTTACAAATGTATGTAAGATGCAATTGTTTCTTTCAGCATCTATCAAATACCACGTTAATTGTTTTCAATTAACGAATAAATGACAAAAACATTAAAAAATTTTAAAAGATACCACCTTTTAAAACTTGGATTTAGATTTTCTACTGGATCAATTCGTCGCAATGTGTTGATTTATCGTCAAATAATTGGGAGTCCAAAAATACCCATTATTCATATATTAAGCATATTTATTATATATCTTTATAAATTTTCAAAAACCATGCCCTTTAATGTTTAGGAGCTGCAATGGTTCTTCACAATATTTGTACATTGACAACATGTAAAGCTTTTAACTACGATTGTCTATTGAAGTTATAAGAAAAAAACCCCAAAAGCCTCTACTCATTTTTGAAACATATTAGAAAACCCCCTAATCACTGGTGGCAACAATTTTGAAATTTATATTTTAGGGCCTCCTTTAAATAACAATAAAATGATGTGTGTATTCTGAGAACATTCAGGTATGTTCCAAATTCTACTTTGAAGTAAAAGTAGTTTGTAATCACTTCAATTTGACACTTGGGTGTTCTGAATTTTACTTTTTACTTTTCATTTCTGTTTTGTTTTCGAACATCAAATCGTAGTGAATTGCATTGTTCTAGAAACTACTTTTAGGCAAAAAGAGGTGGTTTAAAAATACTTTGAAATTTTATTGCGAAGTAAGTATAATGTAAGTATAATAAATAAAAGTGGTCAGATTCCTTTGGTTGAATAAAAATTTTCCTTGTTTGAAGGGGAAAACACAAGAATACAACGCAGGATGCAATAATGCTACGTTTTATGCAAAACAATCCAGGTCTGGAAAAAGGGGACCATGTAAAATTGGAAGAATTGTGGAATCTTTTTGCGGCTTAGTAATTTCCATGTGAGTTCCATCAATGCATCCTACTACACCGGGAATACCAAATTTTTGCATGAAGTTGCGTTTAGACAAATTTTGTTCATCAATTGTCATTTTCAATTTAATCCACCTAGGACAAATATATTTTTCTAGAACAATAAGCACTCGATTTAAAATTTTGCAGGTCGTGCTCCGTGCTAAGACCACATTAGTGTCTTTTCCGACCCCTCGTTGACCTCCTTCTGCTAAAAATCTTAATGTGGCAGCAAACTGTAATTTTGCCGGAATGGATGACTTGGCCAGTCTCAATTTTAAAATGTTACAAAATGCATCTTTGTTGATGCGATAATTTTGTAAAAACCTAATAGTTCTTATTAAAAGTATATTGAATGTACTTAAGTACATACATGTGTGTACTTACGTAGTGTCGCCCATATCCAGAGGATTTGAGTGATCCCGCAAAATTCGCCTTTGTAATTTTGCTCTTGCGTATTTATTGGTTTGGTATACAGTGGACACTAACACCGCATTCATTATTTGTTTATCCTTTATATATTTATTTGTCCTTATTAGTTATTTATCCCTTATGCACAAAAAATCACAAATAGTAGTTTTAATAACTAAATTTTAAGTCAATATCAGCTGTTTACAACTTCTGTTTTCGAACTTCATTTCATATGAGAAAATGAAACAACAAACCACTTCATTTGCAGAACATCCAAAACAAAATGTTAACTTTTCAAATCGTATTTTACTTTAATTCCACTACTTTTTTGGAACATGCCTGATTATCTCATTTGTAAAATAAAATGCCATATATGATTTTATTACGTTTTCATTTAAAAAAATCTCCTAAACTATAACATTCGTACAACCAAGAAGTTTATGAACAGCTTATGTAGGATATAGTATAAGTAACGTTAAGATTTGATCAGTGAATATATTTTTTGTTTAAGTCTTTTTTTCGTCTCTTTACAGAATTAACTAAATAATACTTGGAAAATTTATGATGGAAAGGCTCAGCACAGAACAAAGAATTACTTTGAAAGTCAGCATTCGATTATTCAGATCATATCTAAATTTCTTTCATGGATGGGTTATGTTGCCTTTATATCGTAAATCATATTCATAAGCACAAAATATTACGTTCCGTCCGGTTCCAAAATAAAATTGGTAAATAACTTGTGTTAAGCAAGGCATTACAGACAGAAAGGAGCGCCGAAACAAATTCAAGGCTTCCGAGAGATGTCTCGAAAAATTTTCCAGAAATTTTTGCTCAATCGTTCATAATTTTTTTTAAATTTATTATAAACTGTAATCAACACCCAGAATCTTAAAACACTTTTGGAATTTCTAAACTGAGCAATTAGAATTATGAAAAATGAGTCACTAAAATCACCCCCTAGAACTTTCAGATGGAGCCGAAGGCAACATGTATGGCTCCAAGCTTTTTAAGGTTTGTCGTGGGCCATGCTCATTTGGCAATATCCGGTGATCACAGAAAGGGATCTGTCAAGATGTGCCGTGAGCCAAGGCTAGTGTGCCGGTAACCTGGTTTTCGGTTGGTTCAAAACCTGCACTTTTCCAAGGAATAGCAAACTTAAATTTATGACTGTGTTTTGAATGGAGGCGCTTCGTGTACCAGCTCATGAGAAGGCATTCTGCAAACATAATAAAAACTAATTCATATTTCCTATTGTTGTTGGAAAGAGCCGATTCGTGAGACATTACATATGTATGCTAAGTCAAGAACCGGCATTTGACATACGAACCCGAGCTCACGGCTTATTATGAATAAGCCAGACCACATTTGAGACTCTTGACTTTTTAGAATATGCCGGGACCATGGCACATTTGAGTGCGCAAGACGCTGCGAAAGAGGCTCATTAGTGAGCCGATATGAATTTAGGCAGACAACTCGATAACTATGGCCACTTATCGCAAATATATTTAGCGCAGATCTTGTTGTCTGTGCTTAGTATGAGCAAACTTTTGGAATTGACGTCTGGTTCGTTGATTATCGATTTTTAAAAGCGAAGAAGTGAAGAAAAAAGAACTAATGGCTGAGTTTGCTGTGAAAATCTCACAATAGTGAGTTGATATGAAATTTCCGTATCGAATTCTGCTTCAATCCAACATTCTGCTTTAAATAACATTAATTAATATTTTTGGCAAATGTCATAAAATCAAATTTTTCCCACTTAATCACATAATTTCGATTTGAGATTAAGCGGGAATAAAGAAGCGATAGAATAACAGAATTTTTTGCATATTAAATTAAAAGTCTCATAACGTTTTCAAACACCATCACGTGAACTATTCCAACATAATTAGGAGGATACATGTGGCTTAGGGCCATACTTTGGGCATGCCTGACATATCTGTACGCACAACTATGGTTAGCATAAGAAGCAAATATCACGAGAAACCAAACCAAAACAAAACCAGAATAAAAAATATGATGAAGAACGACAAAACGATAGAAAAACAGAAATGGAAGAGAAAAAATAATAGAAACGTAATGGCCAAAGTGTCCTTGCGTGTTCATGGATGTTCAATGACCACTAAATGCATACGCGTTGGCGGGCGAAAGGGAGAGACAGAGAGAGAGAGAGAGAGAGATTAGCCAGAGAGAACGAGCGACCTCAGCACTTGACACACTAACACTCCTCCTGTCATATCCGCCTTCGCCAAAGGATATGACATTTCACAACAACAAAATAGAAATAAAAACATGTCAATTAAATCGTTGAATGCGACCAAAAAGAAAATCGATAAAAGTAAACAACCAAAGAGAGTACACACACACACTACGTGTCCCGTGCGATGTGGCGGCGGGTGGCATGTTTTTCATTATTGCAGTTGTTGCTGGTGTTGCCAACGCCGTTGGTGTATCCAGCAATTTACCATTCTGTTTCGTTTAATTTGGTTTTATTCCGAAATGAAGGAGCTGTTACAGCTGTCAGGTTTCATAAACTGGAATAGAATATAATTGAAAAATTTAAAGATCTTCATAGAAACTTCAATTGGTTAGATTTGAATAAGCGCTTTAACAAGTTCTTTTGGCACATCATTTAGGGCATCGAAATCGAAAGTCGATTGAATATATTTTTCCTAGTGCAGTCAATTTTGTTAAACGAATGCATTAAAATGTTTGTTTCTTTATAAATTTATTTGTTCTATGATTATTGTAGATCCGTTGACATAAAGAATTTATCCTAGTAGAAACATCTTTAAGAGGTGTTGATTTTAAGTGATTGTTTCTGATTAAACTAGGACGCAATTCAAACGAAAGTTTGTGTTATTACCCATTTTGTCTTCACCAAGAACATACTTTTTGCAGACTTTTGAGAAAATCATGAGCTGTGTTTCCTTCTACATGATATTTTCCACTATTTTTACAACTTTCATTGGTTTTATTTAAGAACCAGTGCAGAAATTTCGGTCAGGTGAACTGACTTTCCTCTTTCTTATAACTTCATCCAACGTCCTTTTGCACTGGTGAAAAAGTTTGTGAAGTACCAGAAGTGGTATCATGCACAGGTTCTTTTCAACAAATGCTCTGAACTATACGGCCCAATGACCATAATGCGCACCAAAAGTCACTTTCCAGATGCAAGGGCTTTTCCATAATCACTTGTGGGTTCTCCGAGCCGCATATGTGACAATTTTGCTTGCTGACTTAATCAGCTAGTGAGAAATGAGTTTCATCGCTGATTTTGTCCGATTGAAGAGTTTTAACTATTTTTACGGATGACAGGTATTTAATAGCTGAAAGTCTTGCAAGACTTTGAAACCGCTAAATGAATAACCCTATACTAATAAATAAAATTTATGATTTCAGAGGTATTTGGGCTAAAGTAAGTAAATCGCATTTTAAGTAACAAAAATGGCTTGTTACATTGTTTGGTATTAATACAGGGTGGCGCACGAATAGTCAACTGTCAATGGGGACTGTTATTTAAAGATGTTAAAGAAGTTTTTTTACCTACAACTGCGCAGAAGGCGTATCCGTATTACGTATCTGTCATATATGAAAATTATCTTCCATGACTCTTCTTTATATGAGTAGAGTCTTCTACTACTCTTTCCCATATGAAAGGCGCTTTCTTCGATTTTGCTGTATGGAAAGTGTTTTCCATGAATTATTTTTGTAAGAACAGTGGCTTCCATGATTCTTCAATATAAAAATTTGTTTCTCATGATGCACATTAGTTTGTACATTAAAGAACGAATTCCTCTTCTTTTCTATATAAAAGGCATCTTCCATTACACTTTTCTTTCTGAAAGGTGTCATTTATTACTCTTTTTCTAAACAAAAGTTTACATAAAGAGTGTCTCGTATATGGAAAGTGTCGATGTGAAAAGGGTCCTTTATGAAAAACACCCTTATACGAGAAACGTTTTTCATGTCAAAATTTCTTCCAAGAAGCGTTTTTTAATTGTAATTGTAAAGTAATACAATTTTCTATAGGAAACAGCCTTGCAAAACAAATTGTTACATGCATGTAAAGGAATAACACTACAGATGGCAGGTATTTAACAGCTGACAGCCTCGCCAGACACGCAGTTTTGAAAGCACTAAATGGATAACCTGTTCTGGTGCTAAGGCTTTTTAATTTTTTGGCTCTATGTTCTAACTACGAGTTGGGAAGCTGGCAGCTGTTGCTCAGAAGTGGGCACAAAAATAAGAAATATCGATTTGTCTACATCTCAAATGATAACATTTCCAAGTTTTCAGGAGTATGGTGCAAAAGAGCGGAAAATTAAAAAAGCCGTCCGCTGGAAAAATCTCCAAAATATAATCATTTCCATACACATATGGTCGAAAAAATAAGTACACCTGCCTATTTTTGCTTTATGTTTAATTTTAGTTATTTTAACAGAAAGTAAACATGGCAATTCTTTTTTATTTAAATAACTTTAATATGGTAATGCCTTTAACAGTAAAAACAAAACTGGGGCTTTCTCGTTGTTTTCATTGTGAGTTAGTTTTTCAGAACTTTGTCAAAATAATAAATACATTGCAGTCTGCTGCAAATAAAAATATTTTCGCAGTCCGCTGTAGTCTTTTTGGAAAGGTTAATTATTTTACTGTTGTTTATCTTTATTCAAACAAAATATATAAATAAAAATCAGCCATGGCTCGAAAAAGTCATTGTTTTCCGGAGGAGAGAAAAATTGTTTCAAAGCAAATAGAAAGTGGCAAAAGCTTTCGTTCTATAGCAGAAACTATGAATTGGTTGCTAATTTTTGCATAAAATGCTTTACAGCTTAAAAAGCCCGTCAAAACTCGCGGGAGATCTAGGAAAACTTCAAAAACAACAGATATCCGTATTGCGAAGAAGAACCCGTTAGTGTTTTCAAGAGTGATTTCAGCAGAGATTGGAAATGTAATTTCATCGCGAACGGTTCATGGTAGACTACAAGAAGCACATTTACGAGGACGAATAGCCAGAAGAGTTAATTTGCTTTTTCCACTACAAAGATATCTTGGAAAATACGATGTTGAAAGTATGCCTCTTAAATGCGCATTCCAGCAGGATAACGATCCGAAGCATACTTCTAAGTTAGCCTTTCTTGACTGGTCAAGTCGATCTCCGAACTTAAATCCAATTGAAAATCTTTGGAGAGAGTTGAAACAAAGAACTGGAAAAGAGGTTCTTAAAATTAAGGATCAGTTATGGAATTTTTTTCAAAAAACTTGGTATGAAGCATCAGTGGAAACCTTCAGGAAGCTTATTGCCAGCATGCCAAAAAGAGTCAAGAAAATAATTGAAAATAAAGGTGGATATACCGGCTTTTAACGAAACCCAGCCAATTTAACAGAAAAAAACCTGATTTTTTTTACTATTTTGCTTATTTTAAATGTATTTATTATTTTGTCTAAAAAATACTGAATTTCATTTTTATTTATTTTTTGTTATTGTTTTAGTATTTATTTTATTTCTAATGTTATAAGAAAAGAAACTAGTATTTGTTTTTTCTTTTAATTTAAATAAATTTTGGTCTACGAGCCGTATAGGGTGTACTTATTATTTTGACCATATGTGTATCTCGGAAATGGAAATCATAGCATTATTGTGAGAACAATTTCACACGCTCCAGCTCGGTTGTATTACTTTCAAAAGCCACATTGTTTATTGCAATTTAGTTGCTGTTACAAAAAAAAAAATATATATATATATATATGTAGGTATATATATATATTTATCGGACCAAGCTCTCATATAGTAACAAAACAATTTGACAATTTTATTGAAAATTTGGACATTCTGTCAGAAAATATTGATACACCATGACCTTTACGTCCACAAATCCTAATAAGATTTTTCGAAAATATCTGCTGTTTAACAGAGGACAAGTCGGTAAATTTTAGCAAAATTTTCAAATATCCCAAGCTTTTAACTAACTAAACCTTTTTAATGGATAATTTTAGTACAAGTTTTCGGGAAAATTGCAAACATTTTTAAAATTCGAAATTTTTTTCATTTTTAGTGAATATATTTTGTTTATGATAAAACAGAATGCTTTCGAAAATAGGCCACGTCCTTCCATGTTTGTGAGGCGAAGTTCAACCAGATCGAGTTGAAACAAATTTTTGCAATTATAAATAAAATTAATTGAAAACTATATCTTATAAGAGCACCAGAAACCGGCTTAGAAGACTTTCAAAGCGATAAAACCCAGCTTAGGCGGCCAAATTTGATACAGTGCCCATACAATTGGGCTGTTGGGAACAGTTTCCAATTAATGCGTTATTTCGGGGCCAGAATATTCCAATATTTCATCCAGTACAGAAGTTTAGCGTGTTATATCATCGATCACGGTCTACCATAATGTAGCTATTGTTCAATTGTTTTAGGACGATAATGTGGTCTTTCTTCTTTAGGCTCTCTCAATTTAGTCACTTGCGAGTAATCAGAAATTGTTCCTTTGTTCCTCACGACTTCCGATCTATGGTAGCTATGGGAGATTCGTCCTGGGGTTGACAAGGTGTAACAGAAGACGTTGAGTAACCCAAATGGCAGGACCATTGGTAATCGGTTTTATGCCAGCATAGCATTTGTAGGCGGATATAATATGGGGGTCGGAAGCAGTGGACTAATACTAATCTTACTACTACTATTCTTAAAAAAATATTACGGAAACACAAGAAATAGGAACGAAACAGATGAAAATGGATCACCGCAAATGATCCGTAATTAATAGTTTATATCATTAATTACGGATGTGGAGTTGGAAAGTCCAGAATCTTTGTAGGTAAGGAACATCTACTGGATTGGCAGAAGCCCTCAAAAAATATAAGAGTGATATTACCGCTATCGAGGAGGCGAGATGGGCTTGTTAGAATGGATGCTATGTAAAAACTGCGACGAGGAGTTCATGAACTGGGGGATGGGTTTATCACACTTTGAAAATAATGGAGACTCAAGGAATATGTTGTGAGTGTCTGGAGGAAATATAGGTCTACTGCGTGACTACGATCTTTTTAGTTTGTACAGTCTGTGCAGAAATATCCCCAACAGGGGATTAAGAAAGTTTGCTTCTGCCACGGTAAGCAAGTGAAACCAGTTTCTCACTTAAATATTTTCTCAAGTCAACTTGGCTATCCCCCGATTAAAGCACGAGGCACGAAACTCATTAAATGGTAATAATGTGTTATTAATTTTGAGCTACTTTTTCCATTAGGAATTTTGTGACAAATCAAACTGTTATTTTATTTGGATAGGGGGAAATAATCGGTCCACATTTCTTCAAAAAATGTATGGACGTAACTATGAACAGCTCATGCTGTCGCGCCGTTATTACGTATTATTTGTTACCTGAAATTGGAGCCAGTGATCTGTAAGACATTTGGTTGTAACAAGATGGCTCTGCTTGCCACATAGCCAGTGAAACTATATATGTTTGTATTATAAGAAGAACAGTTTAATGAACACTTATTTTCCCGCTTCAGACAGATGGATCATGTGACATCCTATCACTAGATTTTTTTTCTTTTTGGACAAATTCAAATTTTTTTAACAACTCGCCAGGTAAGTAGGCTTCTCAAAAATCCCCTTCTATCATACATTATATGTCGATTTATCCCATTTTGCCAGTCAGAATGCCTTTTTTCAAGAGGCATGTAATTGTTAATTTTGTCAATTTCAGCTTTTATAAATTTTTAGACCACAGTGCGTGCAACTGCAATCCTCTAAAAGTTCGAATTTCCGAAAACTGACAGATGGATCTACGCTTTCAAAACCATGACTTTAGCTTCTGTGGCTTGATTTTGCACCCTTTGTTAAAATGTTGGTCCTCTTTTTTCCTCCATTTAGCCGGAGAAGGCATGAATATCTAAAAGCCTTTCATCGATTCGCCTGCGGTATAAGATTAATTTAAGCTTTTTTAATCGATGGATCAGTTTTGGGTCATTTCTTCCCTGTATACCCCTAAAAGTACGAATTAACAAAAATCTCTTATTTTATATGCAAAAATCGAAATTGGTGTGATTTTCACTGCAGCCGGTTATAGTTGGCGTTGATATTAGTTTTGCCCCCCTGTTCACTGTACTACCCTGTGCGAATTTCCCAAAAAACTTTCCCGCCTCGTTAATACTGTGATGTTCTCCCAGCTTAATAGCTTTACTTTTAGTTGTTTATTCTGCTTAATGGTTCTATTTTCACGCCTGAAGTACTCGTACCAGGTACCTTTGAATCAAATATATTTCATGACTATTTAAGTCGATTGAGCGATGTTCGTCTGCCTGGATGGCTGGTAGACACGATAAATGCCGTAAATCTTCATGAGACTTCTTAAAACTTGATACAGCCTAACATAGGGTGACGTATAAGTAACGTTAATATTTGATCAGTGAATACATTTTTTGTTTAAGTATTTTTTTTTTTTTCATCTCTACAGAATTAACTATATAATACTTGGGAAATTTATAATGGAGAAAGGTTCACTACAGAACAAAGGACCAAAGTTGTTCAACTTTACTTTGGAAGTCGGCATTCGATTATTCAGATCATAGCGTTTGGGGCAACAAGGGGCTGTTTGTGGTCTTCCGCTGGAAGACCAATTCGAAATGAAGTGACCATTGCTCGAGTGCAACCAAGTATTGAGGAAAACCCCGAAACTTCCACCAGACGACGTTCTCAGCAGTTAGAGATGTCTAGACGGCCTTTGCAAAGAATTCTACATGTAAGATGCAATTGGTTCACTAGTTAAAACCAAATGATGCTCAAGAACGCATTCAGTATAGTCGCCGTTAACGTTACTTATGCGCCACCATTTATTTTGATATGTTGTAGCTGGGGATTGTAAATGTATTGCATCAGCCCATTACGAAATTTTTCCTTGAAACTTCTAACTGGTCCTCAGTACCGACCCAAATTACTGTATAGTGTACTGTTCTGAAATGCTTGGTAAAATTTAAAAACATATACCGAATAATGGCCCCCATTATGGTACTTCCATACTGTACATATGACTGATTTAACCCATAGATTCTCACGTTCATATCTTTTATATCAATTGCAAGAAATTCACTAAAACTTGATACACCTTAAGCGTTTGCTAAAATATGATCTTACATTAAAAATTGACCACATTACAATGCCCTTTCAGGTGCATCTCATGTAAATTGACCGATCTCCACGAATTCCCTTTCAATTACTGAATGGCTGCATCCAAAGTTATTGCCTAACGTATTTTTCACAACGCTAGGTAAAACTAGAAAATATCGATAGATTAACCACGCTCCTTCTGAGACCTCCATGCAAGTGACCCATTTCATGTCTTTTATCCAGCTATACGAAATTCCGTAAAATTTGGTACATGTTAAGGTTTACACTTACTTAAGGTCTACACTTAATCTGAGAATGAAAACGGACCTCATATTTCTGACCGATTTTCTGAAACTGAATCTTTTCCATTTAACTGCTAATTGGTAGAGTTCAGCAACGTTTGTGAGTCGTCATCATAACATAGGGTTATCCATTTTTCGTTTCCAAGCAAAGTTAAATAAAACATACGAGGTGTGTCCAAATAATATGGTGAATTTTTAAATTTCGCGGGTTATGTACATTCGACTTTCGATTGTTATTTTTTTTTTTGTGTTGGTACACTCATCTTGAAGATATGTTGACGGTTTTATCCGTATAGCATGTTTAGTTTATTTGTGAGAGGCATAAATAAGACAAGTGTTTTGCATGTTCGGGAGTATTCTGAGTCAAAAAAATGTTTACAAGTTGTACTATTTTCGCAGGAGGTCGAGAAGATGTGAATGATGATGCTCGATCTGGACGCCCCAGCACATCAACAACCGATGAAAATGTTGAGAAAGTGAAGAAAATTGTTATGGAGAATCGTCGAATCACAATTAAAGAAGTTGCTGAAGATGTTGACATATCGGTTGGCTCATGCCATACAATCTTTTCGGAAATATTGGGCATGAAGCGTGTGGCAGCGAATTCGTTCCAAAATTGCTGAATTTTGATTAAAAACAACCTCGCATGAGCATCGCTCAGAAATTGTTGAATAACATCAGCGAAGATCCAGATTTGCTTAAAAGGGTCATAATTGGTGGCGAATCATAGGTATATGGGTATGACATCGAAACCAAAGCCCAATCATTTCAATGGAAGAGTCCAGGAGAGTCAAGACAAAAAAAAAAGCACGGCAAGTTCGAGTCAAGGTTTTGCTCACTGTCTTCTTCGATTACCATGGCGTAGTGCATCAGGAGTTCTTACCACAAGGACGTACGGTAAATAAGGAATATTACCTTGACGTTATGCGTCGTTTGCGTGAAGCATTATAAAAAAAAAACGCCCGAAATTGTGGAAAGAAATCATGGCTTTTACATCATGATAATGCACCTGCTCACTCATCTTATGAGAGATTATTTGGCCAAAAACAACACCGTCATCATGCCTCAGCCATCGTAATCACTAGATTTGGCCCCCTGGAACTTTTTCCTGTTGCCAAGATTGAAGAGACCCATGAAAGGATGGCGTTTTGCGCCGATTGGGGAAATAAAAACCGAATCGCCGAACACGCAAAATACTCGTATCTTAAAAAAAAAAACAAAATAAAATAAAATAATCGAAAGTTGAATGTACGCAGCCCGCGAAATTTGAAAATGCATCTTATTTTTTGAACAAATCTCGTACATAAAGCAATGATTTCGATGAAACTTTTTTTTCATTATAATGCTTGGGACTTGTAATTATGTACGAAATATAATGTTATTTAAATGTCCACCTCTGGATTGGTTGCAGAAGTGGACCTTTTTGGGGTAGTTGTCGACAAAATACCGTAATGCGCCCCAAAACAGTCACTTTTTTCGGATGCAACGGCTTTTCCACAATCACAATCGTAATTCGTAAATGGCAAAACTTTCTCCAAATAAACTACATTTCAGATGATAGGTATTTAACAGCTGACAGCTTTGCCAGAGCGGCGGTATTAAAACTACTATATGGATCACTCTATATTTGTATTTGTATTTCACGGTAAAACTTGAGCAATAACTTCCATAATATTTAAGTTCAGTAAGTTATATTTGTTTGTTAAGAACCTAGCGATCTACCACGTCCATCCTGGCATTACATGCAATTTTACACTAATGCGAATGGCCGTTGAGAGAAGGTATATAAGTCGGTACATCTGACTGAAATTTCTGTAGGAGATAATAAATTAATAAATTATTTATTCGTTTAACAATTGTATTTTGTTGTGGATGATCCCATCTCTTCTCATCCCATCAGAAAAATACAAATTTTCAAACGCTCTCCTCATTCCGTATCCATTTTGGTAGATTATTTAATCTTCAACCGGTTGTTCAACATAATGTTGCTAATCTTGTTCTTATTGTTTCATGTTTTACCCAGTCGTTTGTTCTTTGGCTCTCTTCAGCCTCCTTTTAGTTCCTAGAAATGGGACTTTCTTCAAAATTTTCAAAACTCTGTGGTTTTATAATTTCAGAGATAATAGCATAGCTCTCATATACAATAAATGTAGTAATAAATTTATAAACTTTTGTTGTTTGAGGCAAAGCCCTCTTTTGGAACGTTCATGCTTACCATACTTCGTCCATATTCTTTCACGTCATATTTGGATCTGTCCTACCCTCTTTCTGAACAGCTTAACGTGTAACATGAAACTTTTGTCGTAATTTCATGCCTTTCACTGCCAATATAATATATATATATAAATGAGAACGGAAAAGCTGGCAAAACAAACTAAAAGTAGCACAATGTAACGCTATTATTTACCGGAAGTAGTCAAATGTGCACATAAATGTCTGCTGGCTGTTCATTTCGTTTGATTGTGTTTGTCGACATGAGTGCGAGTCCTTTTTGTCTCACCTCTGTCGTTGAATTATTCATTTCTTCAGAAAACAAAATAGCTGTAAATTACAATTAAAACATTTAACACGAACATCAACACGAACAGTAATCGCAATTTCCGCAAGTTACTGGATGATTAATATCACTTTAACATTTCCGGCTAAGTACCCATCACATTTAGTAGCCATTTAGATTTATTAGCCTCTCTTCTAAATTTGTGCCAAATACGCTAAAGTTGGGTGTGTCTGGATCGCTTAAGGTGTAGACGATGGTTTTTTATAGTTTGCAATCATGTTTATTTCCCACCGAACCTTAAATTGGGCTATTTCGTGCAAAGTGCCGCTGAATTTGTCTAAGATATTGTCGCTTAAAATGTAATCCTACAGCTGCGCTTAACAAAATTCTGTTCTTAATCGATGTTAGATGATACAAATCAATTTACAAATTAATTTCGTACAAAAATACACTTTTCATGTAGAAGAAAGTCTGAGAAGGCGATATAAATTCGCACAATTAATTTTTTGATTAGTTTTCTTTAGCGGAATGAATGTTTTATTTGTTGAATGAATGGCATGTTGATGTGGTACCGCATGGGAATAAACATATCTCACATATAATAGTTTTTGAAGATTATTATTTTGTATCATTTAAAGGGTTTATATTGACAGTTTTGTGAAAAGATATTGTTCGCATAGAAATTTATAGGGAAATCCTAAGAGGAACTTTATAAATTACGAATAAACTAGGAAGGAGACAGCTGAAGCCATTTAATAGGAAGCTAAGTTGCTTAAATTCACTGTCGATGTAAAATTCCTATGTCCAAATGCAGATTTTAGTGTTGCAAGAACTTGACGATGAGGAAAAGCTAAAACTTTCGCGAAAAAGCTGATTTTTTTATAGAGATTAAATGTAATTTGAATTGAGGTACAATAATTTTTTATTTGTATTTTATTTGTATTTAACATTTTTGCTGGATAAATGTGTATTTAAAGTTCAATTCCATTCAAAAATTCATATACGAGTATACTCTGATTTGTTTCAGATAATATCATACGTGCTTATACAGGGTGACCGTCGGGAAGGTATGCTACTTTGTCTTGCCGCCATTTAGGTAAACATTAGTCTTGACAGTTCACATTTGGCAGTCGTGAAGTAGAAACGTAGTAAATTTATTATGGAAAAAATATTCTATAAACCAACGTGTTTTAATCGCTAAAACAGTATGTCAAAATCAATCATCGATTACTGTGACGATGAGAAAGTTATGCCACATTTTTGGGAGAAACAACGTGCCAACAAAACGCACTATTTATCGTCTAGTGAATGATTTCGAAGAAAGGGGGTTTGTAGTTGAAAGGGTCAAGCTTGGACCACAACGTACTGTAAGATCGACTGAAAACATTACTGCTGCTCAAGAAAGTGTTCAAAACAATCCATTAAACTCAATTCGACAACTTCGGTCACAATTTTCACAAGGATTTGCATTTGTTTCCATTTAAGATTCAGTTGACACAAGTGATTCTTCCACAAGACCATTTATACCGCTGTACATATGCCAATAGGATGTTACAGCTCACCCATGACAACCCCGATTTTCATGAAAAAATCATGATGAGTGACGAGGCACATTTTCATTTGAATGGATATGTGAATAAACAGAATAGTCGGTTCTGGGCAATGGCAAAACCCTCAAATTATTCATCAGTCACGTTTGCATCTATTAAAAGCGACAGTCTGGTGTGCAATTTGGTCAGGAGGAATCATTGGACTTTACTTCTTTGGAACTGATTGGCCTCTACGGTCGCCTGATTTGAATGCCCCGGGCTTCTTTTTGTGGGGATATCTGAAAAGCAAGGTTTCGGCAAACAAACCAGAAACGCTTGAGAACTCTAACAAAATGTTCGTGATGAAATTAATGAAATACCGCGTGAAATGTGTGAGAAAGTAATGAAAAATGTGCTCAAAAGGGCTCGCATCTGTGAGCCTAACAGAGGCGGACATTTATCTGATATTGTATTCCATACATAATTGCCGACATTAAATAAAACATTTGTTAATATAAGATCCATTCTCTTTCATTTAATCAAAAAATATAAACAAATAAAATAGTATACCTTCCCGACGGAGACCCTGTATCAAATGTTATATGCTCATTACTAAATCAAAACAAGTATTGCATAACGAGTAAGTCATTAATTTAAAATTTCTTAGCCGAATCGAACTTGTCGAAATTATCATAAAAATCTATAGCAAATTGCCATTTGAAAGCTATATTTCATAGGGTGGTACTTGTTTGATCCAGTAAATTTACATTTTTATCGGTGTTTTTTTATATACAAGTATGAAAGATAGAAAGTATGAAAGAAAGACAGAAAATAAGGAAATGTTAAAATTTGTCAAAAATTATCGATGCACTCGCGCACTGTAAAACTGAGAATAATGTTTTACTTAGCACTTTTTTCTGATAAATTTATTTCATCAAACTATATATTTGATTCCGAATTAGAATTGTGTCTATCTATTAAAATTCCAACATAATGTGAATTCAAATGTGATTTTTAAGTATAGGGTTGTCCATTCAATAGCTTCAATACCGTCGCTCTGTCAGCTGTTAAATACCTGTCATCTAAAATGTTATTTATTTAGTGAAAGTTTGGCTACGGATATCGATCGTTTAACAACAGAAGAAGTTAAAACCTACTAGAAAAGTGGTGATTCAAACGTGGGCTTTCAATCGAACAAAATTGTCTTCAGCGATGAAGCTCATTTTTCACTCGGTGGTTACGTCGACAAGCAAAATTGTATCATATGGGGCTCGAAGAACCCAGAAGTGATTGTAGAAAAGGCATTGCATCAGAAAAAAGTGACTGTCATTGGGCCGAATTTTTTCGAAAGCTAACTCAAGAGGATTCATTGCTGGAAGCAATCCAGAGGCGGCCATTTAAATGACACCGTATTTCATACATAATAACAATCTCCAAGCATTATAATGAAATAAGAGTTTCATCGAAATCATACCATTTTGTGTGTTTTATTTAACTTTACTTGCAACCGAAAAATAAATAATCCTTAAAATATTGATCAAAAGTCCAAGGTAACGTATGAATTTGATTTTCTTAATAATGTTGATATTTTTTTAGCGAACCTGTTAATTTTCAGTTTATTTTTACTTGATAGGGAAGGCCCAAGCACAGTCAGTTGAACGAAACCCTTTTATTTAATTAGATTTCCTGCACCAATTAGATTTCAGTACCGCTTTTAAAGTGATAAAGTCCTTCTTTTTACCTTTTTTTTATATATTTTTCTTTTTTTAATAATAAAACTCCATTACGAAAGCACTGAAATTGTTATATTTTTTACACAAATATCCAAAATTCTAAAAGTTTACGCAAGATTCACTTATAATCTCCTATTTTGTTAAAATTTCTCTAAGCTATTTCACAGTAAAATAAGTAGGCAGCTCTGGATTTGTGTAGCTGTATGCTGTACCACAATTTTGAGATTCTATTATCCATTCACAGACATACATATATATATATTATCCATTCATTAACATATGGTTTCCTTTAAATAAATAATTTTTAGTAGAAATTACGATTTATTTTAAATTTAAGACTTACTGAGTCTCAACAGTCAAAAACAAGTTTAGAGAAACTTATGGAAGAAACAAAAAAAAAAGCTTAAAGGTAAATCCAACTGTTGCCTAAAGGTAAAAACCAAATTGGCGGCACTGATATTGATTGTTCCATGCGAATCTATCAATAATAGAAACAAAATCCTATCCATGGGGGCCTACCATTGGAATTTGGGTCCTTTAAAATTTTGAAGATGAAATGCAAGTACAATCAGAGAGTACAGTGGCTGATGCGGTTTGCGAGCTGGTGGATTTATTAGGCTGCCAGCATAACTGCTACTTGGAATTGAAACCCGTGATCTCGACGATATTTGCTGGAAAGTAGACATAAGCTGCGGCCAGATCGGAGCATATATATTCACGACCATGGATTGCAGCGAGGATGATGTACCGATTCATCGCGAGAGAAGTTCTATTCATCCTATATATAATGCATCAACTTGTGTTATTAATCGAGTGGAAATTAGTCTTGTTCCGGCCTTATCTATCAAATATCATCCTATCATCCTATCCTATTTGATTTTAATTAATGAATAAATGGTAAAAATATGAAAAAAAACTTGATAAAAAGGTCGGTCGGTCACTTTTGAGGGACCGACAATGTAGCGATGGTTAGTACACCCGACCATTGATCGCATGATTCCGGGGTTGGTACTCACAACCATCTGTTATTATTTGAGCGGTGGTTACCTCGATGTGTCTGACGAACATTGCAAGTAGTGTAGTAATCGACAGGATTGGTAAATGCTTAGATTGAGCCTGTTTAAGAATATGATTTTCCCTACTGGACCAAAACCGTTCTCTTCTCATTCATATATGTATAGGCATAGTGACTTTCTGAAAAATTGCCATTTTTCTAAAGGAGAGTTCAGCACTTGTGCGACAATTTTTTTTTTACCGGGCGCATTTTGCCCAATTTCGAACTTGGCTAGCCTATGAATATGAGAAACATTTGTGACCTCTATCTTGCGTGGACTGACGGATGAACTTGTATAGATTGCATACAGAGTTTTACGACGGTCAGGAATATAACGGCATTTCCAAATGGGACCGCTCGATGTTGCGACTCTGTGGCGGTCATACTGTTTTGACTGAGTCTGTCAAATCTATTGTTTATTGTTCAGTCGCTGATGCCAAATCATCATGCCAAGTTTCAAGATCGAGCTGCACATGCAAATGATAAAGTGAGTGTTTCTTAGTGCAAATGTTTATGGCAGATGCTGCCGCCCTTTAAACTCGGTTCTCCAAGGTTTGGTTCTAGAAATAATCAGCTAATGGGCCAAGAATATCGCTGCTGTCGGCGCACAGGAGCACTGCATACAATCGATTTCACGCGTTACACAAGAACTTGGACTTTTGCAAATTTCTACTTGGTAAATTTTGCATCGGAATTAGGACTTGCATTCGTACAAGATCTAACAGTCCTTGAAGCGTTTGGAAGAAGATTCCAATTTTGTCCGAAATCATTTATATTAACAAACGAAATTGCCGTTTATGTAATGAAGCCATCGCACAGCAGGTGAACCAGGTGACAATTCATTCATAAAAGTTATATTTTGGAACCGATTTTGAACCGGTGGTGTCTTTGGTCCGCACTTCTTTGAAGACGACGTTGGTGAGGTCATCATCGTGAAAGGCGAATGCTACATATGAGTTATAAGCAAATTATTTTGACACAAATTGAACGATTTGGAAATGGATGACATGTAGTTCCAGTAAAGCGAATACCATAGTGGACATTCGGCGTGTACGATTTGAGATAATGGTTGTCCCTTGCGGAGATGTCGTGAATTGGCCTTAAAGATTGTGTGATTTGATCCCGCTAAATATTTCGATGTGGCGCCAATGTCCTCTAAGTGAATATAACTCAAGCTATCGCTCAAATTATACCGGATTTATATGGCAGAGCTATTAAAAATTAATTTTCCCGGATCCGTGCCACCGTGCGAAGTGGCGGTTGACATTTGTACGATGTTATAACCCATACATAATGGCATACATGGGGCATTCAAATAAAAAAATATAATTATATACTTAATGGGGAATCCGATGATGGAGAGTCTTACAAAAAGAATAGTTGTTGTGTATGATATCAAAGTTTATCCAACTAAGTGCCCTGTTTGGATAATTTGTTCTCGTTTTATAGGAAGATACCCAAATATTGCACATGTAATGAACGAAAAGTGTTGAAAATATCAACAATGCATATGGAGATGTATCAATCCATACATGAGGTGTCATTAGTCTATTAATTAATTAATGAAAATATTGACTAATTATCAGAGACGGGGTTTTATATTAATCAACAAATCTCACATCAATAGTTTGCCCCGTTCCAATGGCCTTCTGGAGATTTCTATAGTAGAAAATTGTATTTCAATATCCAATCTTTCATTCAATCGAATAGAAATCTAAAATCTAACATACGAGTATTATTTTTTAGCACAAAATTGTTTGAAAATGCTATTTTTATTGTCTTGAGATCTTCCTGTTGAAATCTACAGATTTCTATAGTAACTATTTTATAAGATTACAATTAGATTAAAGAGTTAAAAAGACAGATGGTTAAAATGTTTTAATCTATCTAAATTTTTGATATATAGAAATTTTGTGAAATTAACATATGATTTTCTATAATTCTGCAGGTCTGTGTGCAATGCTTAGTGATGATCTTGAGGCAATACGAAATTGGGCACTGATCAATTAGTTGGCTTTAAATTCTGACAAGTTTTTTATTTTGCCACAAATTGATTGTCTGTAATTAAGCCATCTTCCTATAGTTTCTTTTGGATCCTGTCCTTTAAAGTTTTTTAGTGAAAACAAACATCTTGGTTTTCACATCAATTCGTCTTTATTGTACAAAGATCATACATATATAAATAGTGCCTTGAAAATCTACAGATTTGCTGCGAGTGAATAATTTGATAGTCTGAAGAGAAAATAGGGAAGTCCACCAAAATATGGATGTGGCTGTAACAAAAACATTTAGTCGAGCGACGGAACTTTCAGCACTAGGGAAAGAATTTGTAAGCATTCACAACACAGGAGTGTCGTAGTACTTAGAACTGTAGAAAATCAGTTGGCAAAAAATTCGGTTGACCGAACGAAACCGTTTTTTGTGTGCACTCTATGCTACGCAATCAGAGAATGAGTAGCATGTACATTAGGGTGAGTTGATCCCCATACAAAAAAAAAAGTCAAGCCGGTCACTCCCTACGATTGAAGATTAGTCAAAGACGATTCCAGAAATGTCAAAAATTTGCCAATCCTCTAAATATCTTTATCTTTCAGATCTTGCTTCTCCTCTATATATTAAGCGAGTTATATTTGTTCGAAATAACGCTGAATGAGGGTATTTATAATTCGGTTCATATGTCTAAAATTATCTTCACACATTCTATTTTGTCCTACCTATTGGGGGATTTTGTGATTTTAGGTGTTTTTTCAAAAAATTGCAATTATGAAATTTTGTTCTAACTTTCCAAATATAAAAATATTTGTAATCACTGTGAGATGATAGCCTGCTTCTTAAAGATATCAACAGTAATACGAAAAACATATTCTCGCTTTTATCAATATAGAGATATTACTTAGTTGTCCAAAAATTGTTTTTTTTTTTTTTTGAAAACTACAATAACTTGTGAACTATACCGAGTTTTGGATTGAAGATTATACACAAATATACTCGTATCTCTAAATAAGGATGACAATAACTCTCTTCGTCCTAATTCCACTAAAGTCGTTTTTCCTTGTGACCACAGATATGTTTTTAGAGTGCCGAAACATTAATATTTAAGATCATACGTTTCTTTTTCATACTACTGATGGAAAATTCTGTTTATTGTAATCCAATTACTGTATAGTAGCGGGATTCTTTAACATTTTTAAAGACTGATTTCGGCAGATAACTTTTTAAAATTCTATAACATCTTTCGAATTTTCGAATAAATGTCGATTATTGTCGCTATTTAAGTAGGTAATCACCGAAATTTGTCGGAAGCTAGAGAATAAAAATAGTGAACTTTCATTACTATATCTCGGTTGCAGTTTTACAAAGTTCTATAGAATTATAAAAAAAATTAATGGTTTCCTATTTAATTTTAAGAAATACTTTACAATACATTACCCTTATCCTCTTACCATATTATAACGTTCTTGTTTTATTTTCAATACAGTATACTGTGCGATTTCATCATGGAAAGACTAACAAACGAGAAACGATTGCAAATCGTTAAAATTTATTATCAAAAAACGTGTTCTGTGACAAATGTGCATCGTTTGATACGGCCATTTTATGGTCGTCATAATCGACCTGCTGAATTAACAATTCGATCTGTTATCTCCAAATTTCGCACTAAATTTACTTTGTTGGACATAAAACCATCGATTCGCATGCGTACATATAGAATGCGTACCGAAGAAAATATAGCAGCCGTAGCGACCAGTGTTAATGACAATCGCGAAATGTCAATTCGCCGCCGTTCTCAGCTATTGGGCATGTGTTACTCAACCACAAGAAATTTTTTTTTTGCCTCAATTGGCTGAGTTGAACTTGGTTGACATGTGGTTTCATCAGGACGGTGCAGCATGCCCCTCTGCTCGTGAAACAAGGGATATGTTGAGGGATGAATTTAGTGAGCAGCTTATCTCTCGATTTGGCTCTGTGAGTTGGCCCCCAAGATGTTGCGATTTAACATCTTTTGATTATTTCTTGTGGGGTTATGTCAAGCCGTTAGTCTATGTGGACAAGCCGAACACTTTATAAAAATAAAGTCTTTCAACAATAACTAGGGATTATCTATGGCTCTCCATCATTGTTTGTACTACACAATTTCGTGATGGAAGGAGCTATTGGATGAAGGAAGGCATCTCATGCTGTTATTTTGGATCTAAGTTCTTGAAGAAGTACTTCTGTTCTTACAAAGGAAAACGACTTAACTACCAATTTCTCGTTTTAAGATTTTGAATATATTTGAAAACGTATTTTAGTATGGAAAAATTAATAGAAAAATCCAGGAACACGAACAAAAAAAGAAGAAATCCTTGATTTATGTAAAATTTGTTACTTACATTCCAGAACGTGGAAAAATCTGGCTGTATTTGCAACAAGAAATACAAAATAACTCTTAAAAGTAATAATACATTGCACAAACTTTTCAGAAATTTGAAATTAAGAACAAAAAACAGGAACGAAGAAAGTTTAATATACCTAATAAACTACAATGATAACAGTACTATAGAATGTCATGAAATATACGTCGGAACAATAAAAAGAAATTTATGAATTACTGGACTTAAATCTGACATAACACTGAATTCAAATAAATTGATGAACAGCTTTAAACAGTCACTGCGTCAATGAGAACCATCAACCAGATTTGGAGAATGAATTACAAGAACGGTACCGAATCGATGGCTCATAACTGGAGGCTTCTTATTGGGAAAACAAAGATTAGAAGATGATTAATTGAATGCAGTATCGTAAGAGAAAATGCGTAACTGAAGGAAAGCTTAGAGAAATTGTTTGTGAGTGCTCATTTGTTTATTTGTTTATTTAGTTTTGGCTTGTAATTTAAAGCCTTCCGGCCAATTGTAAGTAAGCTACAATATGCAACAATTCATCTATTAGATTTAATCTGCTCAATATTATAAGTAAAAAAACACGTAATAAAAGTTAAATATAAAATTTATAAAAATATAATATGATTTTAAAGAAAGTATGATTATTAAAGATAAAAAATGGTGACTAATTCAAAAGTTAGAAGATAATCGGCATGTAATCTGGAAATATAAGATAATCGGTATGTAATAAATGCTGCTCATAATTTAATTGAAAACAAAATTTTGCAGTAAAGTCTGAAAGCATTGTAGAATGCGTCTTTTGTAAGAATTAGGACATAATTTAAAACTTTTTAAATGGCTTGGTAGTAAATTGTAAATTCGAGCTACTCTTACTACAAAAGCACGACCCATCAGTGTGGTTATTTTAGGAATAAGAAGCTGCTTATTACCAGTGCAATGTAAAAAATTAAAGGAATTAAAAAGAAATTGGGGACTACACAGTCGAACAACTCTATAAAATAACAGAGACCTCAAATCGATATAATTTTTAAAACTTCAGTCCAAGAAACGCTTAACATACGGTGTTATATAAATACGAAGCCTCAGTGAATACAAATATCTCATAACAATATTAAACGCCATCTGAATTTTTCTCATATTTTGTTTATTAGTGGCACTATATAACTCTAAACAATATAGAATACTAGGCATGATATACATAAGTATGAACCAATTTCTTCTTAATCGATCTGCAACACTAAATCAGTGTTATAAAAATTTCGCGGTGAATTATTTCCGGATTACATTATCCACATGATAGTTAAAGCTTAGTTTGTTATCTAAAACTACTCCCAAACAATGTACACTGTGGACCACTTCAATACGTGTGCCACGATAAGATAAACTCAGGTTTAAACCACGATTAGAAAAAAGCATAGCTTTTGTTTTTGGAATGTTGATTGAGAGTTTATTTTCCGTCATACATGAGCAGATCAAATTTAATGCACAATTAATATTACTTTGCAGGACATCAGCAAACTGATATTCTCCCTTAAAGAGCAATTGTACATCATCTGCAAATGAATAGGGAATGCATGTGTCATCAAGGATATTAAACAGATCATTCAAGTACAAAATAAAAGGTATTGAACCAAGTACCGAGCCTTGAGGAACACCGCTTTGAACAGGTAAAACAGAAGACAACGAATCATTGACAACAACATATTGACTCCTACCATATAAGTATGATGAAATCAATTGACAGGTATTAACGTCGAAATTAAAATTGGTGTATAACTTATCCAACAAGATACTTTAATCAACACGATGAAATGCCATTTCTCAATCCAAAATCCATTTTATCCATCCAAATCCAAATCCGTCTAAATCCATTTTAGTCAAAATACATAAATTTAAAAATAAACAATTTGACTTATTATTTTAATCTTATTGTCAATTATTTACAGAAATAGAACTTTATGGCAGAACAATAACATTTAGCTTTAAATTTAATTTTGTAAAATTTCGATTTAACATTTTGACATAATTTTTTTGACATTTTGTAAATTTTTTGACATTTTGCTTTATTTCTTATCGGTTTCAGGCAACACTTTTACCGGTTCTGACTTATTCTGTTATGTGATGTTTTTTTTTTCTTCTTTTTTTTGATTCATGGATTATCATAAGTAACTGACTAGTAATGAAATGACAAACGTCTTAACAACCCCACAATGGTGGGGGCTTTTTCTAACTTAATTTTAGAAATTACCCAATAACAGATTATGACCACTTGTGGTTGAGGTAAAAAGCAGCGAACCTTATCCTCGATTTAATAATTTGAGCGACCAAGGCCACCGATATGAAAATAATAGTTCGATAACATTTGTTTTGTTTCGAAACTTTACTCAGTAATTACATGAGAGAGGGAGAGCGAAGGAGCTTGCACTACTTACTCAATGTCATAAGGAGCTATTAGTTATGACATTAAGAAACCACAACATCTTTATTAATCTTTAGCAGTTGTCAAGGGAGAGGGGCTTATCTCATGTCCCTGCTAGGGTTTTTGACGAAAAGTTTTAAGCAACAGTTTTCTTTGTCTGGCAAGGCCGTTTCTCTGTTGACAAAGAAGTAACGGTTTAGTCAATGGAGGAAAATAATCGTTTTGGAGTTGGCGGAAGGAAAGCAAAATGCCAGTGATTTAACAACGTCTGCATACAGATGACGAAGCCGTTTATTCCTAAGTAGTCTGTGGCACCAAAGACACTTGAAACAATTATCCATTTGCAATTAGCCCGGCGATAGTCATCATCATTTGCCAGCGAAACCGCCGTTGCCATCAACAAATGTTCCTTCCTGTCCAGTGTGACGAAATAGCCATACAATGTAATAGGAACAAGGTCGCCAATTGCCGACCCATATACCCCTCTGTACCTGTTTACACATAAACATACTCGAGGTGTTCATGTGCGTGGGCACCCACAATATATGGACTCAAACTCTCAAATACTGGCGCTCATGTGGTCGAAGATAATTGCCGGCTGGAGCGGAGTAACGTTTGAGGTAGGTTGGTTGGTTGGTTGGTCGATTGGCCTTACTCACCTGTGTCTAAACAAATACCCATTATCCATTCGGTGGCCAATGTAGCGGAATCACAGCTAATTCCGTTTTTCCGTGTCTTTTGGCTTCGTTCCGCGTCGTCGTTGCTTTGTGTCCTGTCGTTGTCCACCACTTTGGCCTTAGCGTTTTGTTCGAATTGGGGCTTTAAACGAATTTACTTGTTTTTTTATTGATGTTATTTTTTCTACAAATTGTTACTTGTAAATCGTTTCACTTTTATAACTTACAAAATCTGAAATATTTTGCATTGCTTGCGTTTACTGTGGTCCCGACGTAACAATTCCCCGTTTGATTATTTCGAAATCTGGCCATTTTGCGCATTAGACGTGAAGTTTAGACTTTAAAACTTTCATTTTTGAAATTATTACTGTTTGAATTCAATCACTTTTATTTTGGCATTAATCGACTTTTGCATTTCCATGGTGGAATTCTCACGGGTATTTAAATTAATTTATTTTTCCTTTCTATTAGTTGCTTCTTCGGTTATTTTGTTGTTCCACCTTCTACTTGTACTTTTGTTGCTCTTGTCGTTGTTGCTGTTTTTGTAGAGTTGTTTGTAATCCTAATTTATCAGGTAGTTTCGATCTAATGACTGGGTCTGAAAGTGACAATTTGAGTTGGTTTCGCTCTTCGGTTTTGTCGCTTTTTTATTCCGATTTGTTGAACGTTCGAAATCAAACTAAACGTTGACATTGTCAAATGGCAGAGTTTTTACCTTAGCCGGCCGCACTAACTGCAAGACCTCGTTCATGAATATTTTATCAGTTCTAGCAGTAGTTTTCTGTTTTCGTTATTCGTGAGTTTGGTTGCGCCTGCTGCATGCGGCTACATCGAGGAATGTGGCAATTTGTCTCATTCGAGTTGTTTGCGACATATTTTAGGAAATAGAAATTGTTCAAAGCGTATATTAAATTGATGGAAGAGGATTTTATTTCAAATCGCAACTATACGTTTTGTACTTTCAACCGAAGGAATGAAAATATACATCTGTGCTTACAAAGAAAAACGACTTAATTTCGAATTTTTCGCTGTGAGATATTAAACGCTTTTCAAAAAAATTGCCTTTATAAGAATTTCTTGGAACTTTCGGTATGTGGTCATAGACAGTAATATTAAAAAATATGTTCTTACTAATATCAACAACTAGAGATATTATGTAATTTAAAAAATTGTTTATAACATGTAAACTGTATCGAATTTTGGAATGAGAATTGAACGTAAATACGCATTAGAATAAGTACAATATTAATAACGAATAAACTCAACTTTATTATAATTCAATTTGAATCATTTTTCTTGTGACATTGAATACAATTTAATGTAGCAACTGGTACTTTTGTATACTTTCACACAAAGTTCTTTTACGTTGATGGTGGGAAGACGTGACAGCCGCCAAAAGAGACTAAATGAATCCCCAGATTCCTTCCAAAACATATTCTGTGTTAAAGCACAATAATGATTTTTTCTGAATCACCCTAAAGGACTTTTCAATGTAGTCCATTTACACTGGCAGAATTAAATTTACTAAATGCCAGATGTTTTATAGATTATACCGAATTTAGTGCAAGGAATATGTGATCAAATCAGATAATTTGTAAGGAAGTTACCAGCAAAGACGCTATGTGGTGGATTTTTTTTAAATTTCACCGGACATTAAGCGTTTGCCAAAGTAATGAACGAACTGACACACCTCTTCTGGTATCTTCCATGCAAGTTGGCCGATTGGTATGTAAATTTTGCATTCAATAGCACTAAACTTAGTATAATTTAGCATGCATCAGACATATAATATTCGTAGTTCTGTTAATGAAAGGAGACTAAGGAGGTTAGGCGCGTGTCAAACCTTAGCATACCACACATTTTAATAGACAGATTTATCAAAAATCAAAAATTATAAATTTAAAGCGCGGAGAACTTCGGAAATCTATAGTTTTGCTTCTCTCATTGCGCTGTAATACAAAGTATTTTTTGATGAGAACCCCGTGATTTATTACGCCTTTTCTCACACCTTTACACCAAAACAAATTTACTTTCAGTAAAGATATGCGCAAGTCAGTTGGCTAAAATTTCTGTAAATTAAATCCACATGATATGATATTCCATTAGAAGAGTGGTTCAGTAAAATGTTTTTCTTCCAGAAGTTTTTAAATTTATTTCCTATGAGGATTATACTACAATAGCAAAGTTTTATTTTCCACTCACGTCTTAATTTCGTATGGAAAGAAAGCGATTTTCTGTTTGCCTAAAAGCTTAATATTTAAAGAACATCTACCAATTAACCCCACCTCTTCCGGCACCTCCCATACAAAACGCTGATTTCACACACATATTCTTAGGTTCAAATCTTTTTTGTAGTCACATAACATTTTGTCCAATTTGGCTCACGTAGAGCCTAAAATTTTCTGCAATAATGGATAAAAATCGAGGAAGTAGCCACGCCCCCTCCCATATCTATAACCGACTTAAAACAAATTTGCCATATATTATGTGTTTGGAGATCTAAGTGATGAAAATAACTGACCTTGCCATGCCCATTCTGGTACCTCCCAGGCAAATTGACCGATTTGTCGGAATTTGATTTTTCACCATAATCCACTGTTTGTAGTCTGAAGTTGCCTAAATTCTCAGCAATGTGAAAAATCGGCGTAATGACCGTTATAATGCAACATAATTGATAAAATGTTAACTGACAGATTACTAATTATAAAGAAACCATTATAGGGGCAAAAATAAATTTCGACCAATCGGCTATTTGGTAGAAAGGTTGCAGATGGAGTGCGGAAAAATTTATAGCTGAGAATACTCATATATATTTTAACGTAAAATTAAATCATATAATGAAATATTCCATTTTTATTATCATTAAATAAAATTTAAGAAAATAAAAATTAAAAAAGTAAAAATTTGTCATAGATTTAAAAGGCAGGAGTTTTAGAGAGATATCCATCAATATAGATTATTATTACACATGTAATTGTCGTTACTATTTTTAATTAAAATACTGGTATCAAAACTTAATCCATTATTCGATATTACTGCATATCATTTTGAATATACCCACTTTTGCTCAAGTATGAGAATGGTTCCGGTGGTAAGAAACCGGTTAATAACATTTTTACTATATATTGATCAGCTGGTGTTAAATTATTTAAAGTATTTTCAGAAAATATTTTCAATATGTGGTGCCTAATCAGCTTAATTGTGAAGATTTCTATACTGTTTGTATTTACTATATTGCGTAACTTAATGTTAGAATTATGTTTGGTGTAGTCACTGTTTGGGGATCGGCAAACATTTCAAACTATCGAATTTTTTGCATATAAGTTGGTGAAATATTACAGCAAATTTAATATCCAAAAGTTAGTATAATTCGGATTAGAGACTTATATGTTGTTATTTTTCCTTCTTTATTGACACGAGTATGTCTTGAATAACATAAATATTCGTGGATGGAGAAAACAGTGTTGGCATTTTGATATGGGGATTAAATGTAAAAATTATAGTGTAAAAATTTGTCTAAGTCCTTGACATTATCGTTAATTTTCTAAGACCAACATAACGTTGAAATTTTTCCAATTTGTTTTAGTATTGTGACTGCATTTACCCACTGGCGATCCTCACTTGTGAACGCTACTGGGATTAATGCACACCATTCGTAATGTGAATGAAATAAACGATGAAAGTACTAAATATTTTTTTAAGAATATTATAAAAAACTTAACTTCCTTGCTTCCCGTTAAAACTTCCCTGCTGCAGCCTATTTAAAATTTCTATTTTGTTAGAGCTAAATTTGTCTCTATCGCATATTATCCATATTACAGATTATTTCCTTAATACTGAATTAGTTTTCTTTATAATCTTGTGGTTAATGGAAATGACAATTTAGAATTTAGAAGTTAGTAAATGTTCTGCAAATTTTTAAAATATTTTCGAATTTTGTTGAGATAATTTTTAGCCTAGATCTAATAGGGATAATGTTAAAGCGTTCTTCAAACTCTAGAATCAATATTTCTGTTTAGTACTTTATCATTAGTCTGAAAATTAAAAGTCGTACTGAGATAAATGCACACCATTCGTAATGTGAGTGAAATATTTTTAAACCAAATGTGTTTCATGACTTTTTAAGCCGACTGAGTTGTACTGAGATATTTTTACACCATTCGTAATTCGATAACGTGAAAAAATCCCTGTTCAAATAGATGTAAAAACAAAGCAGTAACTTCAACGATGTAATAGAAAAAAAGAGTTCTTTAATAACTGCATCGAAGGTTCATTTAACCTCTTAACTTAGCCTCTTTCACCGGGAAAAAAAATTTTATTTAACAAGTTTTTTGGTTAAAAAAATTGTCGACGAGTACAAATTTTAGCTGGGGTAATCATAGGAATGAAATAAGCGTTTAAAGCGGCAATTAATTTTTGGACGAGTGAGTTTTAAGGCTTTTAAAGTCCATTGAGTGATGTCTTTCTGCCTGGGTGGTTATCCGGATAATGGACACTATACTCGCAGATTCCGTAAGTCTTCATGAAAATTCTTAAGACGTGGCGCAGCCTAATTTATTATCAGATCGTAACCAGGTATTGCAAATACGAAGTTCAATATTTTTCCCTTCAATATTTTTCTAGTCGATAGATAGCAGCAACCTAAATTTTTGTATAGTTAATTGTTCTATAATTCTTGATGAAATAAAAAAAAACAATGGTTGATTTCCCATTCCCTTTCTGGTACCTCCCATAGAAATTAAAGATATTATCCAATATATTCTTAGATTTGTACGAGTATCTTTTAAGCAATTGCACCAATTTGAGTTAAATTTGGCACAAGTTAAGATTTTACTAAAGTGGGAGTTTGAGAAAGAAAATAGAATGCTTTGTCGCATATCTACTGATATCTCCCATATAAATTGATTGATTGACCGGTACCGAAACAAAATCATATCGAAAAATAGATTTAATTTGTTTTAGTTGCTGGAACTCAAATTTAAAATACTCGTATTCAAAATGTTAATTCTCATTACAGAAATCGAATCAATATTGCAATGATTTTTGTTCCTGTTTTATACATCCAATTAGAAATTACAAAAATGTTTAATTTTAACATTTGAAACAATTTTGATTCTGATTTAGTTTACGGAGTGTTGTGTTGTATTGTATTTGAAATTTCTCAATTCAAAAAATAGGCGACATTTTTGAGCGGCTGTGAAATTTTCTGAGAATCTGGTATAATAAATTTAAAAAATAAATAATTTGAACCTTTCTTCCTGCCAAGAAACGAAACTACGTATATTTGCTTTCAGTTCTGATTCAGATTAAGAAATGAAACTGCTTGAAATTATATTTTCGTTTCAGGTTCTCGAGTCGAAGAAATATTTGTGTTATTATGTTTTGGTAGAGAACCAGAATCAATGTAGGTTTCTAATTTCATTTCAGGTAAGAAACAAATCTATATACGAATTGAGTTGTTGTTTCGAATGTAAAATAGAATTATATTTCTAAAGTACTTCAAATAAATTAATATCACAACCGAGACGAAACTGAACTTTCTTGAAATTTCCCCTGTAACTTCTGCACTGCAGCAGTCTAGATTTTCAGTGATTACACTGTTTTGCAAAATTTGAGAAAAAAATCAACCCAGTAACAAAGCTTTTTCTAGTACTTCTTATAAAAAATAAGCGATTCTTAGCCTCATACTTGTCAAGAAATAGAAAAAATCAGTTCTACATAATCTGGAGTTGATATGCTGGATTCAAGCACAATTTGGCGGGGCGTTTTCATTTGTTTGTATTGTATTGTATTATATTGCATTGTATTGTATTGTTTGTATTGATTAATGTAAGTTGTGATATTGAGCCATTTTAAGCCGATCCTTCTGATACCTCGCATACAAATAATATTACACGAGCAATAGTGTGACACTTTGAAGGAGATGATATTCTGATATACTATTATGTAAATAAAAATGAAAGTCCCTGTTACAGTTATTGCGTAGAGTTCATCTCCCTTGTTGTAGAGTACTTAGTAAAAACGTAATATGTTATTACATGCAGGGTATCGCTCGTGTCGTTTTAAACTGCTCATCTGTACAATATTCCTTTTGCCTTTGGGAAAATCATTCACGTCGTGTTCCTTTTAATGATATCTAACTATGAGGAGCATTGCGTGTTTATGCATGCCCCTTTGTATCTGTAGCACTCTCCGCCGAAAAGAGAATTACTATCGCATGGCCCCGCAATGGGAAACACTTGCAGGTGTTTTTTTATGATTCGTGTTGTGTTACTCGGATTTTCTTAGTGTATCATTTCGGGCTCGTTGACAGTTCTATTTGCCAAGACAGAAAGTGCAAAGAGGAGCCAAAATACTTTCTCAACATTTTTTGTTGTTTCTATTTTCCATACAAGCATTCATAAAGCCAAGTCGCACATGTATACGAACACATACTCTCGTACATAAGAGAGACCGTATTTGAGTGTATTGTTAATATTGGAGACTATCTTTTCCCATGTAAAGAGTCCTTGTGATTGTTGTTGTTTTTTCTGAAGTTTTGAATTATGTTTTTGGGAGTATTTCGTTTTCGTTGCCTTGTTTGGCTTGGGGGTAAATGAACTATAATTTAATGTCTGTGCGCGAGTGTTGGTGAGCGATTGAGATTTAGATTTATATACATAGGGGCGCTGTCAATTATTCACAATTCATTTAATTTTTCAATTAAATTCATTGTAGTTCACCCACATACGTTTGGGCAAGTGGGTTGAGTGCAAGGACACTGTTCGTTGGCATTATATAAAATTTTAGTATATCGGTGTATATGTGTGCAGTAGTTACACACATAAATTAGGATGATTCGTGAAAATAAATCATTGCAACTTTGGGGACATAAATGCATAACCGCTAGTGATAAGCGTTAATTAACTATTTGCATACTATTTCTGTCAGCCGGTGCCATGAATTTGATACGCCAAAAATGTAACACCCAGAAGGGAGCGTCTAAGTCAAAGTATCTTTTGACCAAATGCGTTTCATGGCACGATAACTGGCGTAAGTCTTTTTAAAACTTCATAAAACTTTGCACAGACTAATATTTTATCAGATCGTAGCCGGAGATTGTAAATAGGCTGTATCGGCCTACCCCTTCCCTTCTGGCACTTCCCATACAAATTGACCGAATTTCAGAAATTTAATTCTTCCTCTGTAACTCCACATTTGTATTCTAAACTTCAATTCATTCTAGTATTTGACGAAATGTCTTTCCCAACTTAGCCAATATTGTAAAAATTTGGAACTTAACAAACGTTTGACGGACGATTAATAATATTATAAAATATAATTTATTTTACCGTCCTATTTGAGGTAGGTTAAGCACCAATTATTAAACCGTAAATCTGGCTAAAGCCTATTATGTAAAAACAAGATTCAGAAAGGAACATCCGAAATGCTGACGACTATCGCAAATATTATAATGTGTCACTATTTATGTCGTCGACAAATACAGGGTGGCGCACGAATCGTGCTACAAATACAATGTCAATGGGGACGTTTTTATCGCAAGAGGTGTACAAAATGGGACCAATGAACTTGCTTTATTTGGAGCAGCTCATTAAAACAATGTCTGAAACGATCTCGTCATGAATAATTTTCTGATCAGGTGTCACATACGCGCGATTGCTCATGGAGGCCATTTATAATCATGTTTATCATGTTTAAAACCAATTAGTTCTATAAAATAAAATTAAAATTAAAAAATTATAATAATAAATAAATAAAATACATTGGTTGAACATAAATTTATTTAAATTTCTAATTGTAGCACAATTCCGATTCCAATTCTGTCCGTATAAGAATTTAGCATCTACTACAGCTGCCGTGCAGAAGGGCATAAATTTGAATGTGAATTTGAAGACAAAGGGATCAAAGATACATTTTCTGAGCGCCCGGTAGCCTATTGTCCTGGCAAACTTAGTGATCTTCAGACACAAACACGAAAATCCAAAGCACACTTCAATTATAGGCTCTAATCATCACCTGTTCTTATTAATCTTTGTACAGGATTCGATGGCAACTGCGGCAAAAATTCGATACTTGCCTAGGGGAAACTTCGAACTAATTTTGATTCAAAACAAATTCAAATTGAATGAAGTTTTTATGGTCCTGATACTGTAACAGCCAATCATGCGCAATTTTGGTTTCGTAGATTCCGCTTTATTAATTTTAATGTCAAACAGAGAGTGATGAAAATTGTCGATAAAATCGATAAATTTCCATCTGTGAATCGCTGCTGAATAATAATAAAAAAAATCAATCCATTTCTGAAGCAGACGATGACAAGTGGCTGATGTAAAGTGGGTCACTTACGTCACCGCCAAGCAAAAACGGCCTTAAGCGCATCGCGGTAAGCTTGCACAAACAGTGGGCAAGCCAGGATTGGTGTTCAGAAAAAATTTGCTGTGTGTTTGGTGGGATTGATAGGGAATGACCTACTATGAGCTAATCCTCTACGGACAAACTCTTAATTCGTTAGGCCGTCTGAAGGAAACAATCGTTCAGAAGTGGTCAGCTTTAGCCAAATAGGAGAGGAATTCTGTTTCATAAGAATAACTCCTTTCCACGCACATCGATGGTGATTCGCTGGAAGATCTGTGAAAGATCTATCACTTATTGATTATCTACTTTTTCTGTCTACGGGAAATGATTTTGCTGCTGAAAAAAAACCCCTTCAATAGAAAATCGGCTACTCGCGCGGGACGAAATTTTCTATGAGGGAAATTATGAAATTACCTTCAAAATAACATGTTTCGCACAATTAATGGAATTTCTTAAAACTGCTTAATATTTTCCCAGGTTGTAGCCGGGGATTGTAAATGGGCTATATCGCTATATATGGTATAGGTATATGGGCTATACCTCCCACAAAAATTGGTCGATTTTCTCTCTGTAACTCCTAATCAATAATCTGAATCCTTTGCGATGATTCATAATTTCTAGTAAGATTTGAAAATATCGAACGGTTAACCACACACCTCCTGCACAAATGACTGATTTAACTCATATATTCTTGGGTTTATGTCACACATTGAGCGTTTGTCAAATTAGGGTCCTAGAATGAAAGCCATATCTCTCAAAAAAGTTAGTAAAAATTTTCCAAATTCAACCAATTCCTTGTAATTTTTAATTATAAGGCTGTTGTAGTCTAGATTTTTATTCATTACAATGTTTTATAATTCTTTACAGTATCAGAGAAAAATCGATTAAGTAACCATGCCCCTTCTGGTAACTCCTATATTATTTAAAAATTATAATCTTATCTCCACGTTTTTCAATCAGTTCTACCCAATTTGTACACATATCATGCGTTTAGTAACTTAAGTTCTGAGAACGAAAATTGACAACGTTGTCAAGCCCATTCTGATACCTCGCACAAAAATTGACCGATTTATCAAAATTTGATTTTCTACCGTAATCCATAATGCGCAGCCTGAAGTTACGTAAATTCTCATCAATTACATTGTACGAGGTGTGATAAAAAACGGGGTTTTCCAAATTTCGTGAGTTACGTATGTTCGATTTTCGCAATTCGCATTCTGTTATGTTGGTACACATGTCTGATATATATGTTGACAATATCAGCCATTTTGGATTGTCAGTTTATTTTTGACAGGTAAAAAGGTTAGTCGTGCTTTGGTGTGCTCTTCGATTTTTTACTATTCGAAAAAATGGATCAAAGAAACTGTATTAAGCTTTGTGTAAAAAATTAAACTAAATGTGCGAGGACATTTGAAATGTTGACTGTGGCATTTGGCGAGTCTACTACGAGCAGAACATAAGTTCAATTGTGATATAACCGGCTTAAGGAAGGCCGAGAAGATGTCAATGACGATGCTCACTGTTTTCCTTGATTGTAATAGCATGGTGCATCATGAATTCTTGCCACAAGGTCGTACGGTCAATAAGGAATACTACCTTGAAGTTATGCGCCGTTTGAATCGCACAGAATTGTGGAAAAACTCATCATGGATTTTGCACCATGATAACGCACCAGCTCACACATCGATGCTTATGCGTGAGTTTTTGGCCAAAAACAAAACCGCAATCATGCCTCAACCACCGTATTCACCGGTCTTGGCCGCCGCTGATTTTTTCCTCTTCCCAAAACTGAAGACGCGATTGAAGAGATAAAAGAAAAATCGAAACAGGAGCTGTTGGCGATACCAAAAAGCGCTTTTTAGAAGAAACGCTGGCACGAGTGTATTATATCTGAGGGGGACTATTTTAAAGGAAATAAAATAGACATTGATGAATAAATAAATACTTTTTGAAAAAAATTGAAAATAACGGTTATTTTTTGATCACTAGTGATGGGTACTATAATACTCTCTCTGGAATCTCCCGTACAAATTAAGTTGCTTAACTTTATATTCCTACATTATTTCAATTGCACTGTATTCATCATAATTGAGCCCGCATCAAACATTTAGTATTGCGAATGAAAATAGTTTGTACTGCCATGCTTCTTAGGGTGCCACAAATGCAAATTGATCAATTTAGTAAAGATCGGCTTTCCATCTACATTTCCCAAGCGGATACCTTCAGAAAGTTCTGAAGTATTTTTTTGCAGCAGGACGTTGGGTGAAGGAACAGGCTATCCATTTGATGGTTTTAAAACTGCTGGTCTGGCAAGGCTGTCAGCTGTTAAATGCCCGTCATTGGAAGTGTTATTCACTTAGTGGAAGGCTTGCAATCTACGAATATTGGTTGTTTAACAACCACAAAACGAGTAAAAATAGTTGAAACTTAATACAATAAAACGTGGGTTTTCAATCGAACAAAATTTTCTTCAGCGATAAAGCTCATTTCTCACTCAGTGGGTATGTCAGCCAGCAAAATTATCACATATGCGGCTCGGAGAATCCGGAAGTGATTGTAGAAATGCCATTGCATTACAAAAAAAGATACTTTCGGTGCGTATTATGGTCTGGAGGTGTCATTAGGCCGCATTTTTATACGTATATACCGTATACTGTTACTAGACTTGCTCACTCGACTACTCCAAGCGTTATTCGTCAGACTAACTTCTATGCCTGGTCCGTTAAAACTTTATTTTACTTTAATATGAAAAACGTTTGTGACGAAAAACTTCGGCACAAATCTACGAATATTGCAAAGTAAACACCAGAATACTCTGTCTAATCACGTGCAACAGCCATTGACTTTTTATGCTTTTACGCAATGTTCAATCATTCCACATATTGTGCCACACAACAATTATTCTGTTGACACTACCACTCAACGTCGACGGGATACTTGAAAGACTAGCGCCACATGGTGCAGTGTGGAGCGTGGGGAGGGGAAGATAATGGAGTATTTGTATGTCTGATCTAAAGCAAATGTTTTGACGCCAGATTAGCGGCTGTTTAAAAGTTATTTGTTGCAAATAAATAAACATACCACGATGTGTAATACGAGAAGGAATTTGGATGACATTCAATTGTCTTGGTTTTAACGCGTTTATAAATTATGAATTACGAATTTATGCAATATAGTGCCAGTTAACGTACGTCAAAGACAATGTATACGCATAGATAATTTATTTCGCTCTAGAGTGAATTTCACTTGCTTCCAACTTTCACTCTAAAGCGTAATTTTGTTCCCTCTCTCTCTTTTTCTCAATGTGGAACTTTAATAGTTTAGCGCTTATTTTGGTGGCCAAAATATGTAAAGTTATGGAGTTATCGCGCAAAGACGGTATCAAAAAAAGGTGTTCATCTCACTCTTTTGACTCTCGAATCATCTCAACTTTGGTTCCAGAGCGAAGTAATTAAACTATGCGTATGCATTGTCTTTGCATACGTTTTCTAGTTGGTCGATATCATCACAGACAAGAATTGCAGATAGAGCCCGCATTTGTCTCTGAAGTGTATTTGTTTAAATCTGAAAGCTAACTCAAGAGCACAAACTTGTACTCACGTTCTCTTTCATAATATGGTACTTTGATTGTTTAGATTGTTATGATACTAGAAGCGATTGTTTTCAACTGTTATCAATTACATTACTATAGTCTATACAAATATTAACAAAAATATACAAAATTATCGGATATTGAACAAGGAGAGCGGACAAGAGAGCAGTGTTAGTTCGCTGTCTGGCCACTCTAATAGTCTCAATTTTCACTCCTTTGTCCAGAGACAAATGCAGGCTCTGTCCCTAATTCTTCTTAAACTTCGGCTTATAGAATTTTTTTTTATCAGAAAAAAGACATTTGCCCTGGAATGTTACCGCACGTGATGGGTATTGACATATTGATTTTAACGCATTTCAAGTGGATTCCACGTTATTGAGTAACGGTGATAGATTTAATACAATTTGTCAAAAATTTGGTTAAATTTTCACAATAAAAATTTGTCAATTTTTGGCGGTAGGTTTTCCCTCATGGACTGATCTGCAATTCACCAAATTTTAAAATTTCTTCTTGAAATAATTACCCAAAATTTAATGTATTTAAGAACAATATGTTCCATTTGCCTAGTATGCAGCTCAAATGCATTTTCTATTTCACATGAAGAATACGTATTTAAAAAGAGTTTATATATCTACGCAAACAGGAAAAAACGATTTAACTCGGAATCGCTTTAAAATATTAAACGTTTTTTTTTCAAAATCGCTGTTATGGGAATTTAAATAATAAATAAACAATGGTACAGGGCGGCGCAATAGAACGAGCATATTTAAAAAATAGATTAAAAAATAAATACAAAAGGTATGGTTAAAATAAATCTAAGGCATTGTAGAGTAATAAATGGAGTTTATTTTTTAAAAATAACCCTCTCTACGACGGCACTCCTCTAACCGCAAACGAAAATTATTGAAAACTTTCTTCAGTAATACTGGTGTAATGGCTCCCATTTCACAACGGATATTCTCCTTGAGCTGAACGATGTTTTTTGGATTATTACTGTAGACTTTGTGTTTGAGGTATCCCCACAAAAAAAAGTCAAGAGGCGTCAAGTCTGGACTACGTGGGGGCCATGGGATATCACCTCTTTTCGAAATCAGTCTGCCAGGGAACATCTGCTTCACCACCGCCATGGAGTCATTTGATGTGTGACAGGTAGCTCCATCTTGTTGGAACCAAGTTCTGGAATTCACTATTCTTGAACTTTCAATTTCTGAAGCCAAAAATCCGTCCAACATCTCAACATAGCGTTCCGTATTAACCGTGACGTTTTGGCCCCGCGCATTTTCGAAGAAAAAAAGACCAATTATTCCTCTGCCAGAGATTGCTGCCCATACGGTCACTTTAGGACTATGCAATGGTTTCTGGTGTTTGATTTTAGGATTTTCACTGTTCCAATAACGACAATTTTGACGGTCTACGAACCCATTCATAAGGAAATGAGCCTCGTCCGAGAAAAGGATATTGTCAAAATTGGAAAATCGATTAAGCATTTCATTAGCAAATGCGAGCCTTGCTATGAAGTCAGACTCTTTCAATTCCTGTGTTAATTGCAGCTTATATGGATGCAGTTTAAGATCCAATGTTAAAATTCGTTGTAAACTTTGTCGCGTTAATTGTAAGACAGACGATCTCTTGCGAGTCGACATTTGTGGATTTCCTCGTACTGACTCCATAACTCTCTCAACATTGTCTTCGGCCCTAGATGTTCTTGGGCGATCATTTGCTTGTGGTTTAAATGTTGAACCGGTCTCTTCAAAACGCTTTACCAATATTTTAATTAAATTACCACTCGGAGCTTCACTAATTCGCCGTAGTCCATATTCAGCACAATATAGTCGCCTAGTAGCAATATATGAACGAGAGTTCTCGTAAAACGCGCGCACGCAAAATGCGCGACGCTTCCCGTCGAAGTGATTCATAGCGACTAAAACTCCATGAGCCCGCCAAGCCAACGATGTAGGCGCGCCCCCGCCCGCGCATTTTCTACCCCGCAAAAAAAGATGATGCAATATGTACGTTCTATTGCGCCACCCTGTAGCATGAAATCTGTTCTTATTATATCAATACTTTATTTTTTATTTTTAAAATTGCTATAATTTGGGTTGGAAATTGTATTTTAAGAAAAATGAATCGAACATCATCATCTGAACTGATTTTGACCATTTAGCCAACAGCAAATAAAACGATCATTGTTTAAAGCTGCATCAATGTTACTTCACTAAAACTTTTGCTACTTTTAAGGATCTTTACTGGTCTAGAAATACCTCATGCGGGAGAGGTACATATTTTAGTTCAAAACAGTTCTTTTTGGGTAGCGATTTGTAAAACGCTTAACGTTTAGGAAAGCAATTACAGGGATGTTTATGCTCCAAAATGTATTTTTCATATAGAAGCAAATGGATACACGGTAACCGAAAGTTTTGTTTGAGTTGATCCTCCCTAGTCACATGCCATTTCGTTTCGTTCAGACAGAGGGATATATCGATGGATTTATCTAACTTAAGAAAAAATTCTATATGTGAACAGTTTTTGGCAGATAAAAATGGCAAATGAATTTGTTATTGATGTGGGAGGTTAATATATTAACATATTTGTTTACCTAAGCGCTCTTTTTAGCTTCTAACACGTTGTCAACTGATCATAACACCCACTTATTCGCTAATTTACAGCTACATACATTCTTGTTCAATGAATTAACCCATGTGCCAGTAATGAGTTCCAATTTCGATTACAAAATTATCTAGATGCTGGGATTCCAAAAATGATTTATACGTTCTGCCGATACCACTGCGATTCACAAGGATCTTTTTGCGTAAATGTTTACGGTAGCATATCGCGATAAGAGAGCAAGAGATGTGCGTTTTATAGTCCTTGCATTTGTTTTTAGTAGTTAAATTGCTACAATAAAACAAACACAAAACAGACAAAACGGACAGTCATAACACGTGTCCTTGACGCCATTAAATATAGTTTGGCTACAGAACCACGACGCTGTGGTGTGAAGTTAAATTTACATTTGATATGCCTGACACATAGAAGACAACATTTACGGCTCCAGGTATTGTTTTTTTTTTTCTAAACATGTTTGGCTCCCAAGACTCGGAGTCAAAATATTCATTAAATACAATTTTGTCCATTAGTCGGAAAAATTGATCCAATCGCAAAAAAGACCAAGAAGGAAGCGTTTAAATTACTAATTATCTTTTGACTAAATGCGTTTCATGGCTTTCTAAGTCGACTGAGCGATGTCTGGCTGGATGACTGGTGGACAAGATAACTGCCTCAAATTTATATGGAACTTCTTAAAGCTTGGCACAGTCCCCATAGCAGGGGATTGTAAATGAGCTATATCGGTAAACTTTTTCTAGTACTCCTATACAAATTGAGAGTTTTTCCGAAATTCAATTTTCTTCGTGTAACTCCTCATCCGTAATTTACAGATAGTCAAGCTTTTGCCCTTTAAATTGGTTTATAATTCCTAGTAAAACTCCTTCTGGTAACTCCCATACAAATGACCGATTTATTCCATATGTTCCTGACTTCATATATTCCAATGGGTTCCGCTAAATTTTGTGAAATTTGGTATACGTTCTGCGCTTGCTGAGGTGAGGTCTCAGAATGAAAACGGAGCGCATTACCAAACTCATTCTGGTACTTGCCTTACAAATTGACTGATTTTTCGATATTCTATCAATTCTCTGTTATTTCTAGTTAGTAGGCTGCAGAAGTCCATATTTTTGTCAATTACATTACATTACATCGATCAATCTTTTGTAATTTCTAATTAGTCGGCTGTAGTAGTCTAGATTTTTAGCCCTTACATTGGGTTGGAATTCTCTACAATATTGGGGATAATCGATCAAATAATCACGCCCCTACTGGCACCTCTCATATAAATGACCGATTTAATCCATGTATTCTTACCTCCAAATCTTCTATTTGACTGCACCCAATTCGACAATATTACCATATATCACGCGTTTAGTGATTTGCATTCCGAAAACGAAAATGGACGAGTTTGCAGTAAATATTCTGGTACCTGTAATTTAAAATGACCGTTTTGTCGAAATTTAATTTTCCACCGAAATCGATAATTCGTAGCTTAAACTTACTTACTTTCTCATCAATTATGTTGTGCAATAAGATTGGGCAACATTTAAAAAAAAATAAACGAAATGACCACGCTCACTCTGGTATCTCCTATACAAATTACCTTATTTAGCTCATATATTCCTAGATTCGTATTTTCAATTCATCTGCAGTATATTCATTATAATTGAGCCCATACCAGATATTTAGTACTGCGAACGAAAATATATTGCACTGCCATCCCCACCGATGCAAATTAGTCAATTTAGCAAAGATCGGGTTTCTTTCTACAATTTCCAATCGATAGATAGACTTCTGGAAGTTATAATTTTGCTTTGCTATTGCGTTTTAATTCCGAGTGCTTTTACAGCAACACAAAAGGACGTTGGGTGAAGGTATATGTAAGTCCGTTGACCTGACTGAAATGTCTGTATTGATGGTACGACTTTAGATTAAATCGGCCATTTATATTGCAGGTATGAGAAGGGCTATTTTTAATCAATCGATTTATTCAAATTTTGCTGTTGTACAATAGTAAAAATTTAAATTATTGATGTACACGAATAAGGAATAACAGGATAGTTCAACAATAGTTCAATTTATATGTGGGTTTTTTGCCTACGATTTGGCAAAATAACAGGCAGCGTCAGTTTCTAACAACTTTTATGAAGATTTGTCGTATATAGACAACAACATAGAAGGATATCGCTCAATCGACTTAAAAAAGTTGTGAAACACAATTAGTCAAAGGATGTTGAATTTTTTTCCGTCTTAAATTATATATCTTTGCTCAGGGTGAAGGTATACAAATGTGCAAAATGTCGCATTTTGCCGAAAACTACATTTTAACTCATGCAAAATACCAATCATACTATTCACACATTGTTATGGTATGATTCAATTTTTAATTTTCCATCAGATCGGAAATATGCCAAGTCCTGTAAAATTTGGTTACAGTCAATCACCCAACAGAGCATTGTTGTGTGGTTATATTACAATGCACATAAACCCGTTCATATGGAGGGTAGAAAAGGGAATAGCTAGTCCAAATTCTACACTCAAATATAGATAATATACTTTTCATAATAATTTCCGTAACAATTGGTCAAAATCTGGTCAGTCTGAATAAATTTCCAAAATTATATTGCTGCCAAGGTATAACTTAAAGATGTCTAGAGAAGTATTCTTTTTAGAATTATACCAAAAGAAAATCCGTTTCAATTCTATGTGATTTCAGCAAGATAATTCACATTTCAGCCAAGCCTCCATCAAAAGAATTGTAGCGAAAATTCCGCAATGAGCTGAATTCAAGGCCCCAAGGCCTCCTGATCTTATACTCGTGATTTTTCTTTATGGGGTTATTGCAAACAAGGAGTTTAGAAAACAAAACCAATAAATTAGAATGATTTAAAGCATGCTTTCAAAACGATAATTAAGGCAATTCCCATTGCAACCCTGCAGGCAATAATAAAGGACGATATCGCATATACGTCATCAAGCGTCTGGGTCATTTAAGCACATTTATTTTTAAAATCCATTAAAAGAACTTAATAAAAATGTGCTCTTGCATTTTCAAAATGATTAAAGAAGAAACAATTTATATGGATTAAAAAAATTAACGTTTATTTGGCGGTAAAAGATGTGGTAAGAAATCATTTCAAAATATACATACAAAATTGAGAATAGAAAACACTTGGTGATACATTAAGCTAATTTATTTTGTGAAAAATGATCCTTTCTCATAGTTTTTCTAATTATCGTTAACTAAAATCAATGCATAGTTTTGTTTGGCAGATGAGGGAAGAAATCTTATTCAACTTATAGGCGTTTGTGTGGGATCACCTAAATTGTGGCCGCAATTATTTAATAATATCGAGAAGTAAAATTTTCCACCATAATTTTTACACAAGATTTGGTATATCGGTCAGGATCACGTTTAAACTGTAGACGACACAAGTGGTCCATCCTTGAACAAACTTTTATATGTAAAAATTTTTTTTTATTTTTTTTTTTTTTTTATTTATTTTTATATTTTCACCCGTAATAACGAAGTTATTTATCATTTGATACAACAAGAATATAACACCTAGAAGAAAGCGCCAAGAGCACACAAAAACATCTTTTGTCTTTTAAATCCATTAAGCGTCGTCCATCTGTCTGGCCGGCTGGCCGATAGACACGGTAACTATCATAAATCTTTAGGTGTTCTATTCGATTCCGCTTTGACATTTATTCCGCATATCAATTATTTCCAACGCGTATAAAGTTCTTGCGTACATTAAAATGAATTGTTCAGAAATTTCTGACCCCAACATATTTAAAATCATATACATATCATATGTTAGATCTAAGTTGGAATATGCCGATATTATTTGGTATCCTCGTTCCAATATTCGTATTGCACGTATTGAACGGGTGGAGTGTGTGTTTGTAAAGTTTAATTAGACTTAAAGAACCTCTTCCAACCAACAATTCAAAGTGCTTATCATTTGGGCTGCTGACATTAGAATATCGTCGTAATTTCCAGACAGCGTTATTTGTTTTTAATATACCTATAGAGTGAGAGTGATTTTTTAAGATTTAAGTTTTCCAGGTTGGCAGCACTGGTTGGTAACGGCGTCAAAACATCATCTGTCAAAGTGAAAAGTGTACAGTACAGGGTTGCCCATATTCGACGGACCCATGTTTTTTTAAAAAAA
>JAHXMU010000047.1:1709767-1750350 GCA_019455685.1 Philornis downsi | reverse complement strand
GAAAGTAATGATTAGTCATTGTATGCCGGCAATCGTTGTCACCAACAATTAGATTTAGATGATTTCCACACACTCAACCATTGTGGAATAGTTTAGATGGTTGATCAGAAAGGATTTCCAAGCAGCCGCCTCTGTGTAGATTTTTGCCTGAAAAGAAGTGTTTTTGTGTATGATATCAACAATAACAACAACAACAGTGGCATTTATTTTGAGGTATTTAAAATGGTGACCACACATATGGCCGGTCTCAGGCTATGCATGATCCAATGACACCTGTCCTCCACTCGGAATAACTTTTGCGGAACGAAGTGTCACATTTTATAATATAGAAGTACATAAATACTGCATTCGATAAATGTACCCATTTCACAGTCACAAATGAGTTAAAAAATCAATCGATGTTCGGTGCAGAGAACGTGACCTCGATGTAGTCACCTCCCACTACGTTCAATTAGACGTTTAAATGACACGAATTTGTAAATTAATAAAAAAATTATTGCTACATACAATATAACGTGTTCAATAAATCCATAAATGAATGCTCTACACTCAGCAAGAACGACATACCAAAGGCAACATTTTAACTGTTACAACAAAAGGGGCTTCAAAACTGAAAAAAAATACTCGTAAATAAACAAATGATAATTCTTAAATAATCGGTATCTCCTTTCTTGACTTTTAACAAGTTACCTCTATAAACTTGACTCTAATGACATTAATTATATTGGACCCCTACACTGAACTTAAATCCTGCAGGATCGAAAAAGTTATGACCAATTTTATCATTTCATATTTATAATACAGAGTGGCGCACGAATTGTGCTACAAGCACAATGTCAATGGAATTCAGAATTGCGTCGAAGGCAACATCAACACCTTTCGGTTCTAGCAAGATGGGGCAACTGCACATACGAAGCCAGACCGGTTATGACGGAGCTTCAACGAAAATTCCCAAACGAATTAAAAAACAGAAACACCACTTCCCACTGTCCTCCAAGGTCGCCTGACCTGACTGCCCCAGATTTCTTTTTAATGGGATTAGGTCAAGCATAATCCCATATGTTGTGCATCACTGGTACGTTTCGCACCACTCCATCCGATGCACTAAATATAATTTTGCATTTACTACCCCTGGACATAATCAGTATACAGACTGCCGCAGCTTCGGCAGTAAAACTAAGAGAGCTATCACAGTGATCCATCAGTAGTTATGGTTATGGAGTCCTTAACAAGGTGCCTGACATATCAGGCACCATAGATTACGCTCTGGTAGAGCCACTGCTCAACAAAAAGAACTATATATTTATACCAGATAGAGATACGTGGAAATGTAAAACTCCTAGTACAAGACTGTATGTCGATTTCTACACTGACGGCCCAAAGTTGAATAATCAGGTAGGTTTCAGGGTCTACTCCAAAGACCTAGGGCTAAGTATAGCAAGAAGACTATCTGATCACTGTAGAATTTATCAGGTCGAAATTTTTGCCATTAAGGAAGCGGCAGAATGGCTGAGAAATAACGTCCTCACAGCGGTAGGGATTAACATACGCTCTGACAGCCAAGCCGCCATTAAATCCCTGACTTCTGTCTTTCTGAACTCAACATCAGCCCTGAAATGCCGCAGATCTCTTAACGAGATAGCTCGGCATTTCAACATTCACCTTATGTGGGTGCAGAGCCACAAGGACATACCAGAGAACTGCAGAGCATACGAGCTGGCAAGACTAGGAATAATCTTACAGACTCCAACCGAGTTGGAATCCGTGGGCATGCTTCTACCCACTTGTAAGCTCCTACTACGACATAGAGCATATTTAGCAGCAAATGGTAGGTGGACGTCTGCCCAGGGTTGTAATAAATGTCAGACAGGTGTGGCCACGCCTAAATTTGAAGCGTTCACATACACTGCTATCGCTATCAAGACCCGACGTCTCATTACTTGTATTCGTCATGACGGGGCACTGTCTGATTGGAAGACATGCAATGAGACTGAAGTTTGCGACTAGTGACTTCTGCAGGAGCTGTGGAGATGACGATGAGGAGGAGTCCATAGAACACTTTCTCTGCAAATGCCCCGCCAGGCGGGGATCAACACTGCAACCTTATTTTTTTGCGATCTAGGAGATCTGGAAGATATGTATGTAGATATTGTCTGACTTGAGAGCTTCTTGAGGCGCTCTGGATGGTTCAACGGGGAAAATTAGGGATATCCATATCTCTAGTTTCTGTGGTATCACAATGGAGTAAGTGAGTCTGGAAAGTCTAAGTGAGTCTGTCTATTTAGACTGCCACACTGGCCTAACCTAACCCATATCAAGCAAGAGGTGTATAAAATGAAACCAAGGAATTTGACTGAATTGAGGCAGTCCATTACAACAGTAATTGAGGAGATGTCGACTTTAACCCTAAAAACCGCTTTGTGTAACTTTCTGATCAGGTGTCGCAAATGCATGAGTGAACATGGAGGCCATTTACGATTTATCATCTTCAAACCCAATTAGTTATATAAAATAAAATATATAAAAATGATTTGACGTGTGTTTGCCACAGCATGACTAAAGAACGGAGTGACGAATTTGCATAAAATTTTTTGTATGCGTTTGAGTGGCGCTCCGAGTGGTTTAGATTTATACTTCGGTCCAATTGGACAAAGGGGCGTGGTACCTCCCATACAAATCACAAATTAAAAATCCATTATTTCTGCTCCTGCTAACGGTATTCGAACAAAATTTGATATGTAAGTTTGGTGTACATATTGTAACTTCTGCTGCAAATATGGGCGGGATTGGACGAAGGGGCGTGCTACCTCCCATACAAACCAGAAATTAAAAATCCATTATTTCTGCTCCTGCTAACGGTATTTGAACAAAATTTGGTATATAAGTTTGGTGTACATATTGTAAGTTCTGCTGCAAGTATGGGCGTGATTGGACGAAGGGCGTGGTACCTCCCATACAAACCACAAATTAAAAATCCATTATTTCTGCTCCTGCTAACGGTATTTGAACAAAATTTGGTATATAAGTTTGGTTTACTTATTGTAAGTTCTGCTGCAAATATGGGCGGGATTGGACAAATAGGCGTGGTACCACCCGAAGAAATCAAAAATTAAAAAAAAACATTATTTCTGATCCTGTTATAGGAATATTTAAGTTTTTCATATACTGACTTTATTTCACTTCTCATTTTTCTATGTATGAGAAACTTTTAGGAGAAACTCAAACACCTAACTTTGTCAATCATTTTGCCTTCTTTTCACTTCTCAATTTTTTTACTTAGCCTAAGCTTAAACTTTAAAAAGTTCCTAATTAGTGCTATTTGTGAAAATTGTTTACGAGCCTAACTCAGTGCTGTTGTGTTTGCTGCAAAAAGTGAAAATTTTAAAATACAATTAACCGTGCGCTCAAATTTTTTTGTGCAATATAATATAGGTGTTGGTGAGTATAATTTCAGCAATAACTTTTTTTAAAGAAAAAACGAAGAACATTTTCTTTTCTTCTCTCTTCTCTTATATATAAAAATGAATTTCGGTCAGAAACAGTGTTAGATTATAGTATTGATTTTGTTTTCAACTAACTTTCATAATAAGTGAGTGAGATGCCGCCAATCAGACGTAGGAATATTGGTCGCAGAGACCGTACGGCTACAAGATCAAGGAATTCTCGAGTGATTGAAAGTCCTGAACATCGAGCAAATCGTATTGAGAGGAATAGCCAACGGATATTAGAATCCCGATTAATTCAGTCACATGAAGATCAAGCTAAATGGTGAAAAAAATGTATAGTGATTCATTAATTGAGAACGGCTGGGCCGATTTGGCTCAAATTTTTTCTCAGTTGTTCGTAATTGCCTGGAGAAGGTTTTTACGAAAGAAAATTTCGGGGAAACCCTCCGGAAAAGTGGGAAAATTGAAAAAATCGAAAATGGATTTTTTTGTATGGAATTTTGTGTGCAATTGTTCCGGAATGGCTTTTCGAATGGCAAAATAGAAAACTGTTAGTGGAAAACTCGGAAAATTCCGGAAAATTTTCAATTTGTTTGATTTTGGACTGTCTAAAGTTGAAAAATTCGTTGTAAAGTTCGGAAAATTATGAAATTTATTGTGATAAAATCTGTTTTGCGTGAATTTTAGGTGGAGAAGTTAACGAGATAAATAACAGATGGCGCTGCGCTGCGTTTAATGCCACAACCCCGTAGATGGCGTTATACGTTAACTTAGGCTGAGCGCAATTTGACAGATGCACTTTTCGCATTGTCATTTTCTATTAAACAAATGTGCTATATTTCCTGCTGCAATTGATTCGAGTTTTACCTATTATTACACTGATTTCGGATACTCATATATCGCGTATCACATCAGTAAATGGTACAAACAGTACGATCAATTGAAATTCAGTGCAACATTTTTCAATCCGATCATTTTTTCAGAAAATAAGTTTCAGTATAAAAAGTTAGGTCATCTTATTGGATTGCAGGCATTTATTGCGATACATTCATTTCGTAAGTTTTTTTTTTAATAATTTTCTTTTTAATAGGATTAGTCAACAACGACTTTATTCTATTTCAAGGAGAGTTATTTGCTTGACTAATTCCACCTATTAGACGATCAAACCTTGGACGTCGTATATGTCGTGCAATAATTAGTCAGAATGTTTGTGATAATTAAACGCAAGAGGAACGCGCTGAACAAAATGAATGGACACGTGCCCATATTGCACAAGTTCGCGTTGCACAATCACCACATCACATTGTCGAAGGAGGAACTCATCACCAAAGTGTTCCCAATCCCAAGTGTTATAAAAATCTCGATTGGATTAGTGAACTGGCAATAACAGCAGCTAAGAGTAAGGACGTCGATAGCTTGAATTTAGTTATTCAAAGTCAAATCGATGGAAAACTGTATTCGTACAAATCTATTGACAGAGTGACCGACGAGGATGAAGCGACAAACTATCCGAAGGAATTTTTGAACTCGCTTGATGTGCCAGGAACTCCGCCGCACAATTTACAGCTGAAGGTAGGATCGATCATACCCATGTTGCGGAATCTGAATCATCCGAAATTGTGGAAATGGTACGCAATTGTCCATCAAGAAACTGATGAACAATGTGATTCAAGCGACGATCATCAAGGACAAATTCAAAGGAGAGGAAGTCCTTATCCCACGAATTTCGATAACTCCAACTGATCTTCCATACCAATTCAAAAGTATTCAGTTCCCCATTCGATTAGCTTTTGCGATGACAATCAATAAATCGCAAGGCCAATCGTTGGAAGTCTGTGGGATTAATCTCCCTGTTTTTCGTACGGTCAGCTCTACGTTGCCAGTTCGCGTGTTGGGGACAACCGTCTTCGTTGTTTGTTTTTGCGCCGGAAAACAAATCAAAAAATATTGTCCATCATAATGCTCTGTACTGATTTCGATTCCATTCAAATAAATCACATTGAAATTTGAGCTATCTGTTTTTTATTATTACTCGGGAGTTTATCTGAAGGCGTTAAATTGTGGCGAGTCGAAGTTCGCCGGGTCCGCTTGTATAAAATAAAATTGAATTTTCTGTACAATAAAAAATAAATGAAATACATTGAAAAAAAAAAGTTATTTGAATTTTTTATTATAGCACAATTGATGCGCCACCCTGTATTTTGTTTTATATTAAGAGCAGCTGATTTGGGGTCACCTGCAGTGCCACTATGACATTCAGAAAAAAATGAACAAACTTTCTAACTAAATCCGAACCTGAATTGAGTTGGCAGCGGTACGACTATTTATCATCATTTCTCAATGTAATCAGACACGATCGACAATTTATTATTTTTTGAACTTATTTAAACCTTTTAGCACAGATAATCTTTAAAATGTCATAAATTACATTGAATTACATGGAATTACACTGAGTACGATGAATGACTTCGAATTACATAGAACTACTGAATACTGATGTAAATAAATTTAAACCCCGTCATATGAAAATATTTGGCATGAATTGCAAAAATTAACTTTGCTTGTCAGTGTAAGGGCTACTTTATCCAACTTTTTAATTGTAAGAAACCCCATTTCGTTACGACTAGATGGCAACTCAGCGGGGTGCAGAGGTGTCGTGGTTGAAGATAGCAATGCTGAGTGTCTGAACTTAAGCTCAAAAATGTCTATGTGAAATCTAATTAAAATCGGTCAAGTCGTGAGATGTGGTCTGTACGCACATGTCTTGTCTCATGAACGATATCTGTGTTAGACTGGCTGGGTAATAGTCTCAGTAACTACCTCAAATATACTTAAATAATATACTCGTAAATTGACAGATTTTCCGAAATTGAATATCTCTTTTTGCAACTTCGACCGTAGACTGCAGTAACCTAACTTTTTAATTAATTAATTATCCATGCCCTTCTATTATCTTCTATTCAAATAACCGATTGTAATCATTTTTATCACTGGTTCAGTTCTTTTATGTAACGACATGAGGCACTCCCACTCGAATCGGCAGTAACGCAAATTTTTCCCAATGCAAAAACTTACAAAAGCTTGATAAAATTCGAAAAAAATCTCCAAAGAAACATGCCTCTTCCGGTATCTCCATTTCGTATGATTGATTTAACACATATATTTTTAGCTTCATGTATAACAACAGTGAACACCTTTTATGTTGCTACGCTACGCCAATTATATTGTGGGCATCAGGGCATTCCGCGATTTAACCATACCAGCACTGTTTAAACCCCGGGTCGTGTATCGGTAGCACCTTTGTGGTGAGACCTGTTGGCTTACTTATAGAGGGTCATTTTTTAATCGTAGTCTTTTTAAAAATTGAATAAAACATTTAATTTGCATCATATATTAATTTTTTTATTAGAATCAAGAAATTGGTCTTTGTCATTTAATTTTTAAAGATAATTTCATGAAAATTTTGTCCGCGGCTTCGTCTCAAAATGTCCATTCGGAAAGTCCAATTTTTCGTCACTTTTTCGAGCATTTCGGCCTGTATTCCACGAATAACGCGTGTTATGTTGCCTGTAAAGCTTTAATAGTGTTCGGCTTGTCCAAATAGACTAACGACTTGATATAACTCCACAAGAAATAATCAAGAGGCGTTAAATCGCAAGATATTGGGGGCTAACTCAGAAAGCCAAATCGAGAGATAAGCTGCTCACCAAATTCATCCCTCAATATATCCATTGTTTCATGAGCAGTGTGGCATGTTGCACCGTCCTGATGAAACCACATGTCAACCAAATTCATCTCAGCTAATTGGAGCAAAAAACAAATTCCTTGTGGCTGAGTAACACTTGCCCAATCGTTGAGAACGGCGACGAATTGACATTTCACGATCGTCATTAACATTGGTCGCTACGGCTGCAATATTTTCTTCGGTACGCATTTTACGCATGCGAGTCGATGGCTTTATGTCCAACAAAGTAAATTTGGTACGAAATTTGGAGATAACAGCACGAATTGTTGATTCAGCAGGTCGGTTATGACGACCATAAAATGGTCATATCAAACGATGCACATTTGTCACAGAACACGAATTTTGATAATAAATTTCAACGATTTGTAATTTGTAATCCATGACGAAATGGCAGAGTATAATGTACACTTTTCACTTTGACAGATGACGTTTGGACGCCATTACCAACCAGTGCTGTCAACCTGAAAAACTTAAATCTTAAAAAATCACCCTATACCAACTCGCGAGCACCTACATGCTACGTGCTACGTGATGTACTACGTTACGTGCCATGCGACGTGCTACGTTACATGCTACTTGACGTACTACGTTACGTGTTACGTGATGTGCTACGTTACTTTACGTGCTACGTTACTATACGTGTTGCGTTACTTTACATGTTGCGTGCCACGTGCTCCATGTTACGTTACGTCACGTTACGTAGTACGTGTTATGTTACGTCAAGTTACGTATTGTCTTTTAATTTTATTGTCCGATTTGACCAATAGCCAACTGGACCACACGTCGCCAGTCACCCTCAATGTTAAATAAATTAGGTTAGATGTAACGTAAGTTAAAAATCTCTTTTCCTCTGCATTTTCTTGGAGCCTAAGTTTGAATTACGCTCTTCTTAGAACCAAAGTTCCAGCTAGATTCATCACTATTATGAAAGTTTCATGAAATTCGGCCCATTTGTGAGAGGCTGTCCCAATGTCTATGACGTATATTTTCACATGCCAGTAGCATACCGAGCAAATCTCATATCTATGTCTAATAGTTATAAGATAATGCTGTCTAAATTTTTGGGTTTTATAGTCGCTTCCACGCACCGTTTTAATCTCATGTATCATAGGTCAATTTCGTAATTGTGTTAAGTCGCTCAGGCAGTGGTGCCACCCCAACTCTCCCAATCCAAATCTGATACGCAGACTACAAAATTTGTGATCGATGGTAACATATTGGTTACTATAATGGGTTTCCAAAAATAGGCGTTGCACTGCCCACTTCTTTATATATATATATATATTCTTACAAAATTATGGAAGGTTTATGGAATTGTTAGTAAATGTTTATGAACACGAGAAATAGATTTCCACAGTTTCGTTTGGAAATACCCATTAGACGTTAATAGAGCCAAAAAAATCTAAGATGTACGCCTTCGAAAATAAAAACCGATTTGTTTAATGGCTATCCCCAAAATATTTTCACTCAGCCTTCCTTTTCCGTGAGTTTGATGATTTTAAAATACGTTAAGAATACGTGTATTGTTAAGAGTTATCGATACACGTTTATTTGTTTTTTTTTTTTTATCAAAAATTGTTCATTTATGGGACAAAGCGGTTTGTTATTCCAAATATTGTTCATCGCCAACCTTTACATTTTCCCACTTTTCTGACAGCATGTGAATGTCGCGTCGATAGAAAAGTTTTCGTTGAATAGACAGATTTTATTTAAATATCATGAAATATGATGGTTATGTTATCACAATCTACGAACTGGTTATGTTATCACAATCTACGAACTAAGAGTTCTAGGGAAACAAATTAATTTCAGAAAGGTGACCAATTTGCATAGCAGGTTCCAGAAGAGGCTGGTCGTTAAAACCCATTTACAATTCCCGGCTATAATCTGACAAAATATATAAAGTTTCATAAAGATTTATGGCAGTTACCGTGACTACCAGACAGCCGTCAGCCAGCCAGACAAACGGACTTAGAAGGTCTTGAAACACATTCGATACTTTAATCGTTTTTTTCTGGGTGTTAAATTTTTGGACATACCAAATGATATAGAAATTCATTCCTTTGGCTAAAGGTATAGATAATAAATTCGCCTTTAATCAGCTTCTCTGGTGCCATATATCCTTCCAAGCGATATCCCAATTGACAATGTTGTACGAGGGCGGCCCCCAAAACTAGACGACCTGAAGTATCACAAAGAATCATAATTTTTGCCCATTGTTTTAATGAATTCAATTCTAATTTAATTGTTCACGAATTTTGCAGTGTTCTTATATATATTATTATTTATTTAAATATACCTATAATAAAATTAAACATAATTACTTTTGATGCAGAAACGTTTTTCTTAACAGTATGTTCTAAAAAGTTGATTATTTTAAAATTTTGATAAGATGAATCGTTGGCAAATGTACATATGTGGTTTGTTTTATTATTTCGTTAATTTTAGCAACATGCTGTCGAACATTATTCTTAGTTTATTGTTAACATGACATATGAACTATGATTTATTCAAGGGCGGGCACTGGAGCTCATTAGCTATGCTCTGTCTTACTTGAGCCACTCACACGTTTCACCCCTTTACGGACTAAATAGCATTCTAAGGAAAAACTTTAAAATAAATAATATCTGTGGACTTTTGACAAAACAACTTCTCTCGAAAGAACGCATTTTCCCAAGATTTTTATGTTGTGTATAAAATTTTATTACGGTTCTTTTGGTGTAATCGTTGCATTTCTACGTCATCAACTTTTTTCCGTTTATTTAGAAAAATTATTTTATAAAATAGCTTGTCTCAAACAGTTTAAAAATAATTTGAAATACAAATAATTAAATTCCTATATCGTTTTGACAAAACAGTTTATTTGTATTTAATTGTTTCTAACATGCACATGTTTCATTTTAACAAAACAACTTCTCTTCAAACAAGTATATTTATCAAAACTTGTGTTCGAAAAATTTTATTTTGTTTGGAACAAGATAATTTTTTCAATGGTTAATAGAAAAATTTCATTTTTACTAAACGACTTGTGTGGAAAGTAGTTGTTATGTGAAAACTAAAACTGAAAAAAGTAAAATATTATTTGCAAACAAGTGTTTTTGTGGACGTGAAAAGTTGAAGTTGACACCACTGTAGCTACGAATCACGTCCGTTGGATGAGGTACGAAAAAAGCAAGCCTGGAGTTTTACAGTACAAATATTCATTACACCAAGAAGACCCTTTTCAGCAGCTAAACGTAACCTTCCGCAGTCTAAAAAAACGTACTCCCCAATTAGTCAGAAGCTATAATTCCCCTTTTTTCTGTATCACAAAATAAAAAGAAAGATTTATTGGATATGCTGCCATTAATTAGTACAAACTACCACTTGTTTTATTAAAACATTAAAGCTGAAGGTGATCGATCCGTTGAAGTTTACCCAGACCTTATCGAAGATGAAGATACTCAATAAAACCATTTGGTTAAATTTTTGTTAACTAAATTCAGGAATTTATGTTATAACGAATATACTATTCATTTGAACCTATTTCGAATTTTTTTATTAGTTTCATTTTCACAGAAAAACTTGCCTTCACATAAGAGCACAATATCAACCTCAGATTTTTTTAAACCCATTTTGACATAACAACTTGTATAACGTAAGTTTATTTTTTTGTTGAAAAGAATATATATTTGTTTATGACAACATTAGATTTAGACAATTTCACTTGTTTCCTTTACATATTCTGGTTCATTTTAGTTGGATAATTCGTTACGAAACCAGATCAACATATCAGAGATGCAGACATGCGCCTACAAATTTTAACCTTAAGCCGCTCATAACACACTGTACGCTGCCCTATTCTAAGATCAGGATACACCGAAAACAAAAGCCCAACGCTGACCATGGCATAATTTCAAACGAGTTAAATACATACTCAAATATGAATATTTTTGAAATAGTGTGAAAAAAATAATTTTGGTGAAAAGTGGCCACGTTGTTCAGTATTTTTATTTGAGCCATCAAAAGTAAACGAACTGAGTGAATTTGTAAGCATGAAAAACATAAAAAAAATATTTCCATTTGAAAGGTATTCTACTCTGAGGGAGTTTGATCCTTGGTTTACGACTATAAAATATTGGGTAGCAGCGTTTAAACGAGGCCGTACGACCTGCCAAGGCGAACACCGTAGTCTTCGACGAATTGAGGTGTCCACCCCAGACACAGTTAAGAAAATCCACAAAATAGTATTGGATGATCGTCGGCTGAAAGTGCGTGAGCTGACGATAGACATTCCAAAAAATGCTATACGGGGTGTTTTCAATTTATTCATTATTTTTTTAAATTTTTTTTTTTTTTTTTATTCATCAATAACTATCTTGCCCCTTCAAAGTAATCCCCCTCAGATATAATACACTTATGCCAGCGTTTTTTCCAATCCTCGAAACATTTCTAAAACGCGCTTTCTGGTATCGCCAACAGCTCCTGTTTCGATTTTGCTTTTATCTCCTCAATCGTAGCAAAACGCTTTCCTTTCATCGGTGTCTTCGGTTTTGGGAAGAGGAAAAAGACAGCGGGGGCCAAGTCCATTGAATAAGGTGGTTGAGGCATGATTGCGGTTTTGTTTTTGGCTAAAAACTCACGCACAAGCATCGATGTGTGAGCTGGTGCGTTATCATGGTGCAAAATTCATGATTGGTTTTTTCCACAATTCTCTGCGTTTCTGACGAATTGTTTCGCGCAAACGGCGCATAACTTCAAGGTAGTATTCCTTATTGACCGTACGACCTTGTGGCGAGAATTCATGATGCACCACGCCATTGCAATCGCAGATAACAGTGAGCAAACCCTTCACATTTGACCGAATTTGAAGTGCTCGGGCGACCGGGACGTCATTGACATCTTTTCACCCGTCCTTAAACCGATTATATCACAATTGAATTTGTAGACTCGCCAAATGCCACAGTCAACATTTCAAATGTCCTTGCACATTTAATTTCATTTTTTACACAAAACTTAATACAGTTACTTTGATCCTTTTTTTCGAATAGTAAAGAAACGAAGGGCACACCAAAACACGACTAACCTTTTTATCTGTCAAAAACAAATTGACAATCCAAAATGGCTGATATTGTCAACATATATAACAGACATGTGCACCAACATAACAAAAAAAAAAATGCGAAAATCGAACATATAAATCGTACGTAACTCACGAAGTTAGAAAATAACGGTTATTTTTTGATCACTCCTCGTACATTGCATATTGACAGAAGATTTGAATATGAGAAAACTGTTCGCAAGATGGGAGATGGGTGCCACGTTTGCTTTCAAAATAGCAAAAATAGCATCGTATAGATGTTTCAGTGGAGTGTTTGGCTCAATAAGGCCGAATTTTTGCGTCGATTTATAATCATGGATGAGACATGGGGCCACAACTTAACACTTGAGGCAAAGAAACAGTCAAAGCAGTTTATTGGAATGGGAGAATCGCCTTCAAAGAAGGCGAAGACGGTTCCATCTACAAGTCAAATAATGACGTCTGTTTTTTTGGGATGCGCTGGGGTTATTTTTATGCTTATTAACTTCAGAAAGAAAAGACCATCAACAGCGAATATTAAGCTAATTTAATGCAGCGTTTGATTGATGAAATTATGGAAAAACGCTGCATTTGGAGAAAAAGAAAATAGTGTTTCATCAAGACCATGCTCCGGTTCACACATCCACAATTGCGGTGGTACAAAATTTATGAATTAGAGTTCGAATTGTTTCATCACGCACCTAATTCACCAGATTTAGCTCCCTAGGACTATTTTCTATTTCCAAACTTGAGAAATTGGCTCGGTGGTGAAAGATTTTCCAAGAATGAAGAGGTGGAGCCTGCGATTGATGGCTATTTTAAGGAGTTTGACAGTTCTTACTATAAACAGGGTATAGAAGCTATTGAATATCGATGGAAAAGGTGTATCGAGCTAAAAAGAGATTATGTGGAAAAATAAAGGAAATTTTTCCCAACTTTTTTGTGTCTTCTTTGTTAGTTCGGCTAGTTTCGGGTCTGTATAATAATAGAATCTTCAATATATTTCAATTTTATAAAGTACTTTCAAATCCGTCGACTGAACACAGGGTCATTCACCTTCAAGTATTTGCATTTATGTTAATTCACTTCACAATATATCGAAATTTGTGTTATTTAGCCATGAACGGTTAACTATCACGGCTACTACAAATTGCCACAAACAAGCTTATTATATTCTTGACCCGTCCTAACAATCGCACTTGCCCCATAGCTTAGTATTTACACATTGAATTTGCAGGAGGTGACAAACAATGTGTAAAACCGTAATGGTCATCCTACTTCCATAAGTACCCGTACATGATTCTCTTTAGTGAATTCCATAATGTTGATACTACCATTTACTGTTTTATGACAAAACCACAAATCTAGACCTTGAATGACAGCAGCAGCGCTAGCATTAGTGGTGGTTCAAGTCATCTGGGAGAGAGAATAGTTGTCCCCATTGTCCAACTAGCTCACCTTTTCCCCCTTGCCGTTGGTTGTAGTAGGTCCTTAAAATCCACATGGACTACGTGTCATTAAAGATTAATTAACACATTAAAAATGCAAAAGTTCTCCTGGGAAACTTAAAACTGTTTATGAACTGAATGAACTTTACTTGCTGCTGTTTTGTTGGAAAGTTAGTAAGAAAAATTTCTATTGTCCTTAAATGTTAGGTACATACATTAGGGTGTCTGTGAATTCTTCAGCTATAAATTAATTGAGGGTTTGTTCTTATTAAATGTAATTTCAAATATCGATCGGTATAGATTCGTTAGCTTGGGAAATCTTTTGAAAAAAATAAAGGAAAAAGTAGCAAAATTCTACACCGGATGTTTAGGCTGTTTGAATAGTAAATCTCAAAACTATATTGGAACCGATACCCGCAAACAGGGTTTTTGTTTGTGAAAGACTACCTGTATGATTACTTTGTTGTAATCAGCTATTCTGGGCATGTTAATCGGATTATATAAGAGAGGTAAATTCGTTTTGTTATACCAACCAGAAGTACTCATCTTAAAGTCCATTAAAGGGTTTCGTAGTACGAGCGTATTAAAATTAAATAAAACAGGTTGCCTGTAATATATTAATGAATTTGTTATTTTATCTCTGTCACTGTGGCCGCGGCCTCGCTTCGTAAGTCGTATTTGACAATTTTCAGATGATAATTCTAAGCTCGTTTCGACTGATATTCCTGAAAGGGCCAGTCAGATATCTAGAAACGCAAAAGTCTATTAGGTCAAGTAATTTGTTCCGGTCCGATGACCAGTAAGTTGGTCGGCCCGGTGAGCAATTGTACAATTATCTACCCCTAGGAGATATTGACTGATATTGCAGTTTCGGAAACTTGCTTATACGTTTTTATAAAAATAATAATAATTTCATTTATTCAATAATTTTATTTGATTTCATTTCGTGTTCGTTAATAATGTTATTTTTAGAAAGTAAGTCGATTCTATGTTAAATTCAAGATTATTTGTAATTAAAATACAAATTGGTAAATGGCTTTTTTAATTAGAGGGAATTCGGGATACCGCGGGAAATTTCAAAATCGATTCCGCTTGTGTTTCCTGGGACACAAAACTGTGTAAGAGAAAAACTCCAGGTGTTATTAATTAAACTCTAATATACAGTTCTAATCCATAAGAAATCAAACTCTAAAATACATAAACACGTATATTAATATAACCGTACATAGAAAGCACACCCTTAGTGACCTTTACGTCTTCTGCTTTTCATCGAGGTCGGGGTTGTCTCTTAAGGGTTATCCGTAAATGAAACAGCCGGAGAACACACATTTTTGGCTTCCAAATGGGCAGTCAGGGTTCGGGTTCTGACAATACAAATGTTAGCCTCGTATTAATAAATAAGTACTGAGTAAACGCAGATCGAATTTTGTTAAATGGCATCCACATACTACTCGAACTAAATAAAATAATTAAGGATAACATCGAGTATTTACCACAATTAAGGCAACAGTTGTTTAGAACTTGCGCTGCCATTTGCAACGCCTACACATTAAAAGCTTGTGGTAATAATAATGAAATATGTTAAAATCTCAAATAAAATCTGATTTTAATCAAATTTTTCACATAGTACTTCTCTCGTTCTCACAGATCTCCACTCCAAAAGTTCGTCCATAAAATGAAGTTCTAAGCGTTTCCAAACCAATCAATCCTCAAGCTTTCACAACTTAACGAATTCACTATTCAGTATCTGTGAGTCGTGACCAATCCAATAGCCAAGTGGCAATATTTCAGGATGCTCTCCCAATAGGGCTTCACTTTTATCGGCTTCTTCAACATGGCCTACAATTCAGGCGATGTTTATACGAGTATAGCCAAAAAATCAGTACAGAAAATTCAGTCAGACAATGTAATTTATAAAAATGTTACAGGATTTCTGATGTTTCTGATGTTGATGTGGAAGTTTGTAGAGTGAATGCGGCGAATCTGTCCAGTTACAGCTACAAGACGGGCGCAACGAAAATGATTGTAGTGTGCAGGTAGGCACTTTAAATGAGATGTGTTGAACACAGTTAATCCCCCTCAGTGAATTAGATGACAATTACAACTAATTTTCTATTTTCTATCAATTATATGTATATTGAATCACACTGAATTAAATTGAATTATATTAAAAGGCATTGAATTACACTGAATTACTTTGAACTACATTGAGCTGTTTTGTATCAAACAATTTGTAAATATTTGTAATAAATTCTGAAAATTAACTATTTATTTGTTAGTGTAAAGGCTACTTCAATTAACCATGTAATTGTGAACACCCCTACTTTGTTACGCCTAGGTGGCAACCCAGCGGGGGTTATTGAAATCAGTGATAAGCTCGCTCTCTTTTTCCGCTGGACGCCAATCGAACCATATCGCCAGCCGTCCTTAATGCAGAATAAAAATCTTTAATGTAAGTTAGCCGATCTCTTGCTTTCATCTCTTTACACACGAAGTCCCCTGTAAGTATTCCAACAGCGTAAAAAACCTGAGTTCTTCCCAAAATCCTCCAATTTTTTTGGAACCTAAGATCCAACTAAAATCTTCAGTTTGTAAAATCTGTCAGATTTACATTTTACTATATGACAAAAACAATACTTTATGGTTTAATGTCATTTGAATGGAGGGTACCAGTGGAGCTGGCTTAAATTGACCCTCTATAACAAGTTGAATTAAACGGTACCAAATAACGTCTGGTCAATTTATATGTAAATTCAGTGTACAAAATTCAAAAACAATCAGTTAAAAGTGATTTTTGTTCTGGAAGGGACAATCCCAAATCAAGGCATGAGATCCTGCCGGCAATGTTTGGTCATGATCGTCATGTATTTACTCAGGTTGTGGTGTCCTTAATTAGTTCAGCCAGCAGACAAACAGATGTACGTGGCTCAATCATCTTAAAAGAGCAAGAAACCAGTACAGAAATTTCAGTCAGGTGATCTGACCTACATAAAGGGTTATCCATTTATTGCTTTCAAAACCGCCGATCTAGCAAATCCGTCAGTTGTTAAATCTATGCCATCTGAAGTGTTATTTATTTAAAGAAAGGTTTGCTATTTACGAATATGGATCGTATAATAACCGAACAACGCGTAAAAATAGTTAAACTTACTAAAAAAGTAGAGATTCAAACCTGGGCACTTTTCGTGCATTACGGTGTGATTATGGTGATTACTCATTGCCTAGAATATCGCTTCTATTACTGAAAGTGTTGCAGATAATACGAATTTGTCGATTCCACGGCGTTCTCAGCAATTGGACCTGTCTTAAGGCTCATTATTGCGTATTTTGCATTTGGATTTGTATCTCCATCCTTATAGAGCCCAAGTTACGCAAGAATTAAAGCCGGCTGATCATTCACAACGCCGTAGATATGCTGATTGGGTGCTACGGCGACCGGCTTTCAATGCTGATTTTCCGAACAAAATTTTTTCGGCGATGAAGCTTATTCTTCACTCGGTGATTATGTCCACAAGCAAAATTGTCACATATGGGGCTCGGCAAAAGTGTTTGTTTGGTGCGCATTATGGTCTAAAAGTGCCATTGGGCCGTATTTTTTCGAAAATGACGCTGGTGGAAACATTACTGTCAGTCCAGAGCGCTATAGCTGAATAATAACTGACTTGTTTTGGCCTGCAATTGAAGATTATGAACTGGACGATATGTGGTTTCAACAAGACGGTGACACAAGCCACACAACATTTTGGCTTTATTGCAAGAGGATTTCCCGGAAAGCGTAATTTTACGTTTTGGCGACGTCAATTGACCACCAACATCATGCGATTTAACGCCGTTAGACTTTTTTTAAGGGGCTACGTTAACAATCATGTTTATGCGGATAATACCCAAACGTCAGAGCGTTTGAAAACCAACATTAGCCTAGTTATCGCCGAGATACCGCCCGAAATGTGCGAAAAAATGATCAAAAACTACCACAAAAGGATCCACTGCTACAACCAATCCAGAGGCGGTTATTTAAGTGACGTTTCATTTCATACATAATAGCAAAGTCCACGCTTAATAATGAAATCATAGTTTCAGCGGAATCATAGTTTTATGTGTAATTTATTTAATTTTACTTTTGAAGTCGTTTTTGTGTTGCCGCGAAAAATACTCGAAATTAAACCACAATAAAAAACTGCAAAATTGTAACTTTCTAAAGGCTTTCGTTTACGAATGCAGAATGATCACCGATTTTTGTTATTATCGGACAATTTTCATGTATGATGTTCAAAGGGTATCCTAGCTGCTAAATGCCTGATGCGGTCTCAATTATGCTGATTAAAGTGCAATTGAAAGAAAAACACGAATCTAGTAATACGTATTTGAATAAGGTAATTTGTGTGGGAGGTGGCAGAGGAGGGGCGGACATTCCGTCGGTTTTTTTACTTTTTTTACTTATTATTACTATTAGTTTCAGGCTGAATATCGTAAAATTGGTCAATTTGTATGCAACGTACAATAATGAGTGTGGCAGTGTGCTCCATATCCATTTTGAGATCTTAGTTTGGCAAACGCTGAATGAATCGCAATCATATACTGCAACTACATAAAAAATATATGAACCTAACAGTATCTGTGTAAAATCGGTCATAGGTGGTGCCAGGACGGGTGGGAGTAGGCATTTGATCTTTTTTCAGTTTTACTTGGAATTATGTATGATACAATGCAAGAGGCAAAAATTTGGATTGCTGCACGTATTCACGGCAAGGAAACTGAATTTGTTCAATTTTCATTTACAATAGACGGCTGTGAGCTTTGAAAATATTAGTCTATACCAAGTTTTAAGAAGTTCCATAAAGATTTACGACAGTTACCGTGTCCACCAACCAATCAGCCAACTAGCCAGACAGAAGTTCATCATTCAGTCGACTTAAAATTCGTCGTTCAATTCGTTAAAAGATATCTGACACTTTAAACGCCTCCTTCATTTCTCCCGGCGAAGAGGTAAAAAGTTAGCCGCAACCATATCAGGTGAATACGGTGGTAGTTCGGTAATATTTGAAGAGTTTTTGGGCAGAATTTCGTTTGCAATGATAGCCTTATGAGATGAAGCATTAACACGGTGTAAAATCCACAAGTTTTCTTTTCCTTTCTTAATTATTTTTTTCGCTTAAATGCCGCATAATGCCTACATAATTTTCTCTATTTACCATCTGACTTTGTGGCTACGATTCACAGTGCACAGCATTGCAAGAGTCAAAGAAATCAGTCAACATTATTTTGACGTTTGCTCAACTTTGACTTTCATGGCATGCTTTCAGCGATAGAGCAAATTCAGATATTTCAGAACTACCAAAGCGGTCCATACCCAAATATCGAAAAATGGTATGAATTAATTCGTGACGCACAGAAAGCCCAGTGGCTATCTCTTTCAAACCTGGATAGTGATTTTCAGTCACCTTTTCCTTCACTTCATCGATGTTAACTTTATCGATGAAGACGTTGATGATCGAGCCAAGCGAGGCAAATCTTCCACCACATCGCGACCACTCATTTGCACGTGGTTTTGATAGAGTTCATTCACCGTAAACTTTCTGTAACATTTTCAGTCATTCCTCAAACGAAATTAGATAAAAAATTTGAGACAAAATTCTTTGTTCGACGTCTTTATCCATTTCAAAAATTGCAAAATGCAGTTGAGATGAACTGAGAAAATCAAGCGCTGTAAACAAACTAAATGGCAGATCGCCCTCAAATTCCACGTCAGCATAGGTAACAGTTGTGCCAACTTGGTAGCAAAACGAATTTTGAAAATCTCTTGGTAGTAACACGAAGTTCGACTATCTTTAAAGTGGAATTTTTAGGTGATCAAAATTTGGTACTTTTTCTTTGATAGAATTGTATGTATAAATAGATAACGCTATGATAAGTTCGTGTGGTGTTTTCAAACTATCCATGAGATGAAAAGGAATAAAGTCGAATCATTTCTTAAAATACTTGTTTAATTACTTTATTCTCTCTCGCCCTCTATTGATGGTGTAAGCGATAAATTCCAACCTTTTGAGTTTTCTTCCGAAACCTGGTATTTGTTTACAGTAATTTCTTAAAAAACATCCTCTTTTTGACACGAAATGAACAGCGGAAACAACAACAGCAGAACTACAAAGCGTCTTCATAAGTTGTTAACTGACCTAGAAACGCCCCACTACCACATAAATTTCTTAGTATCGTCTGCTGAAGAACTGGACGCCAGATGATGACCCTAAAACAATTCATTTAATATATGATTTATAAAATATTAAATCATATGAGCGTTTATGACATTCGCTGTCCTGATGAGTAATACTATCGTGGCGGGGAGGAGCTCTAATCAAATGGTATTTTATTACAGAGATTATTTAATATTTTATAAAGTTGATTCACGAAATTTTCCCATATACTTTTGTCGTTTTCCGTATTTATGTATTGAACTTTTTCTACTGCTGTCCTGCTTTAAATTTTGTGTACATATATTTTCTTTTAAGGACAAGGATCGATTAATGGTATGAGGTCTTACATACTAGCATTAATTAAATCAAGGATTTCCGAAAGGTTTTTTTAGATTTATTAATAAATATTGGTTAATTGTAAGGTTTATGATAGTCCTCAACATATCCTTATTTTAGAATATCCTTGCTGCCCTACTTTTAATAGCCATGCCACAGAAGAGGCAACACCCTTCTGGTAAATTTTATAACATGAGCTCATAGAGAGCAGCGCAAAGCAGGGAAAATTTCTAGTCTCATGAACCAGCGGCCTTGATGCTTTCTAATAATGAAGTTCGCTTTTAGACACTGGCAACAACTAAAGATATTGTGGGTAACTCAGCAAGTCGTTAAATATGAATGCTCTTTATTCTGTATAAATCGTTCAGAAGGCTTCACAAATAATATAAATGATATCCAAGAATTCCCGCTGTATAGAAAATCCATTTATTTGTCAACTCAAATTTTACTACGAATTTAACAGGATTTTTGTCCTTTCTTCGGTTCACGATCAGTTTTTTATTAGTGATTATACGTCATTGCTCATAGATTTTATAATACGAAAACTTTCGAAATTGATTATATTGACAATCCGCGTTTCAGTATTCAATAAAATACCATCTTGTAACAGTTCTATATGTTTCCATTCGCAGTCTTAAATACCTGATGCGAAATCAGTTATACTTATTACAGTGCAATTGAAACAAGAATACAAGCAGTTTAATTGAAAACCATTGGCGATAGTTTAAGTAACTTCAGTCTGCGAATTAGAGTTTACAGTGGAATATCAAATTCCGATAAACCGATGCCAAACTAGGTGCGGCAACGTCTCCCATTTTTCCCCCAGAACTTACCAATAGCATTATAAATGGTTATTAATTTGGTGGTTTAAAAACCGCCGGTCTAGAAAGGCTGTCAGCTGTTAAATACCTGTCATCTGAAGTGTTATTTATTTAGTGAAAGGTTTGCCATTTACGAATATGGATCGTTTAACAACAGAAGAACGCGTAAAAATAGTTAAAACTTACTACAAAAGTGGATATGGAGTCGATTTTGGAGTGATTATAGTCGTCATAATCTACCTACTGTGCAAGGAATTGGCAAGATTATAAAGAAATTTGAAGAGACTGGAAGCGTTACAGATGTGATCAGGCCTGTGAAGATTATGAAGATTATGAACAAAAGACGGTGTCACGAGCCACGAGTCACACAACACGACCGATTTTGGCTTTATTATATGAGAATTTTTCAGAAAGCGTAACTTCACGTTTTGGCGACGTCAATTGGCCACCGAAATTTTTGTGCAGCTATGTCAAAGACCGTGTTTATGCGGATAATCCCCAAAAGGTGGAGCGTTTGAAAACCAACATTTGCCAAGTTATCATCAAGATACCGCCCGAAATGTGCGAAAAAGTGGTCGAAAACTACGTTAAAAGTATTCACTGCTGCAACCAATCCATATGATGTCATTTACCTATAGATGGCACTGTATTTCGTATGTAATGGCAAGGCCTAAGCATTATAATGAAATAAAGTTTCATCGAAATCATAGCCTTATGTGTGTTTTATTTCACTTTACTTTTAAAACCGAAAACCTGGTATATGGCAAATTTGGTACAATTCGATATAAACGATTGAAAGATACAGAGTTAAGAATATATGGGTTGAATCGGCTATTTATATGTATATGAGAAGTACCAGAAGGGGCGCTGTTGCTCGACATTTTTTTCCGACGTTATATTATAGAAAATTGTAATAAATAAAAATCTACCGATATTGTGGGTCTACTACAGCCAACGAAATGAAAATTCGGAAAATCGATCAATCTGTACGAGTTTTACCGTTTCATTCTGAATCCCTACTTTGGCAAACGCTCAACGTGTACCAAATTCGACTAAATTTAGTCTAACCGATTGAAAGATATGAAGCCAAGAACTTATGGATTAATTCGGTCATTTTGTTATGGGAGTTACTAGAAAGGGTGTGCTTAATCGATTGATTTTTTCAGATGTTGTCAGAAGTTACAAATCAATGCAATAGACAAAAATTTGTGTTGCTGCAGAATTTACAGGGACGAAGTTGAATTTTGGAAATTCTATGAATTGGTATGGGCGGTATCAGAAGGAGTGGGTCGATCCCATTTACAAGCCTTGACTACTATCTGGGAAAATATTAGGTTTTAAGGTTTAAGGTTTTTTTTTAGGTTTTAAGAAATAAAGAAATAAAATAAATAAATAAATCAATAAAGATTTATGGCAGTTCACCAGGCAAAAAGACGGACATCGCTCTATCGACTTAAAAAGTCCTAAAACCCAAAAGACATTTGATGCAATAAATCGTTTCCTTCTGGCTGTTACATTGCGTGTCAAATAATATATACCTTCACTCTTCCGGATGAATGTATAAAAAATAGTTTCCTCATGCATCAAATGGTAGCTGGAAGTCTTAGCCCGGTTTGGAAAAAAAATCAGTCATTCACACTTTTGCAGCGACGCAAAAGGACCTTGGGTGAAGGTATGTGTAAGCCAATTCGGCTGATTGAAATTTCTAAACTGGTGTGTATTTTGGCTTATTAAATTAAATATATCTCCCTTGGTTCGGATGAAGCTATATAAATGATATTTCATTCCTTTAATTATATATTTCTACCATTATGATACATGCGAGCTGTTCACATTCGATAAATTGATATGTTTTCCTATTTTTAGATTTATTGAAATGGGCTGCCGGCTAGTTTAAGAAGCAGCGATCAACAACCTGAGCCATCTTTCTATTAAGGCGGAGCTCATAACCAAGATGACATGAGCGAACTTTGCGCTTACTAACCTTCACACCACGGAAGTCTCGCAAAACCCAGTCATTATACCAACTGGATATCGCAAAAATTAGCATATCTTTAATTAAGCCGAATAAATGTATAACTTATTAGTCAATATTTTATATAATGTTTTTTATTTATTACTTATTAGGTGCGCAACTAAGTTCCCGCTGTTTGCCAATAGATGGCGCCAGCTGTAAGTGCTAGTCGATTCTGCCATAACCTAAACGTCACGAGCCAATCTTAGGCATATGTTAAACAAACCGCCTCGACACAACGTCATATTCTTTTGGTTGTGCGAATACGTTTGTTTTTGCGCCAAATAATCGCCATGTGGGGGAAGTATTGCTTTTCTTATTTTAATCGAAGAAAATGGCGGCTGAAGCTCATCAAGAGCTTCAAAACGTTTACGTAGATGCTGATTTAAGTGAAACAACGTATGGAGATTGGTTCCGTCGCTTTAAAAGTGGTTATTTTGATGTTGATGACCGTTCGCATGAAGGAAGACGAAAAACCTTCAAAGACACTGAATTGATGGTGTTCCTTGATGGGGATCCGTGTCAAACGCAGGTAGAGCTTGCTTTAGTCTTAGGAGTTACCCTAACAAGCCATTTCCAAGTGATTACATGCGTTGGGAATGATTTAATGGCAATGAACTTGGGTTGAAGCTTTATGGGTTGAAGCCAAGAAACGTTGAGCGTCGTTTTTTTTTTTGCCTGTGAACAACTGCTTCAGCTACAAAAAAGAAAGGTATTTTTTCATGGTATTTTAAAGGGTGATGAAAAATGTATTCATTACAGCAATCCAAAGAAAATAAAGTCATGGAGGCTGCCCAGTTATGTTTCTACGTTGTCGCCCCGGCCGAATATTCACGCTGCGAAGGTTAAGCTCTGTATTTGGTGGGGCCAGTTCGGTGTTATTTATCACTAGCTGTTGAAACCAAGCGAAACCCTCACTTGGGATCGGTATCGACTTTAATTAATGCGATTGAGCCCATCTCTGTGCGAAAAACGCCCACAATACACGAAGAGGCATGAAAAAGTGATTCTTCAGCATGACAACGCTCGGTCTCACGTGGCCAAGCCGCTAAATCCTTCCTGGAAACGCTCAAATGAGAAGTCTTACCCCATCCGCCATATTCTCCAGAAATTGCGCCATCCGATTATCACTAGTACCGTTCGATTGCACATGGTCTGGCTGACCAACAGTTCCACTCATATAACGACATCAAGGAATGGCTAGATTCGTTGATAGCCTCAAAAGATGAAACATTTTACCGGAACAGAATTCGAGCTTTGCCAGAAATATGGGGAAAAGGAGTAGCTGGGGATGGGCAATACTTTCAATGAATCATCTGCAAACATGTTTTCACAATAAAGTTGCATTTTTATATATTGCGCACCTAATATATTTTGTTATTTGCAGGCGTTAAATGCAAAATGAAGTTAAATTAATTCGCTTAAATTTGTATTTAATTTAGTTTAATTTTAGATAACTTCTAATATACACCTAATGAAGCACATTATTTCACCTGCAGAAAACGCTCTATAAGCAAATATTTAACTATAGTATAAACATTCATATTCAATTGGGATTTTACGTTTTTTCATGTCCGCACATTTCTATCCATGTTTAAATAATATTGTGGAATGTCGATTGACTGAAACTTCTACAATTCGCGAATACAATTTTGTTTGCCGCTCTCCTGAAAAATAATGTTTAATCACATATGGGAGTTTTGATAGTAACGTCAAATTTGAAATGAGTATTATTTGAAATACCAACAGTTTATTTGCATTTTATTATTTGGTGGAAATTTTGATAGAAAATTGATCTTTAGATGTCGAACCGAATAATTGCAAATTTAGGCAACGTTACCGACAGACGACAACGACAGGGTTTAAAACTAATTAGGCTCAGATGGTCGGAGCGTCACCGCCCGCACATTGTTGGTCAGTGCAGGTTAAATAAGTCGCCGAAGATATCAGCTCGGAACTGTGACGATTGTGCGATATTAAAACTTCTAGTAAATATTACTGGGGAGTGGAGCTCTCTGGGTATTGTTCGCTTGGAAGTATCCCAAACCCTTCGTTGAAAAATGTCTCACTGGCAAGGAACATGAAACATAAAACCAGTAAACTATTCTGATTACACGTTTGATTTTTACATCCCGCTCATTCAAAATATGTATACTAATTTTAAAATTCAGTTGTAATCGTCTACGGGCAGGACGTTTCTACTTTCGTAATACTTTCGTTAGTATGTCTGCTGCATTTTTTCCGATGTCACATATTCGACTTCGATTTCTTTTCTGATGACTTCTACCGCAGATAATGATATCTAATATTGATATATATCTTTCCCTTCTGCACCATTTGGTTCTTTGCCATGAATTCAATTCTCTGATTGCAAAATAACATCGGAGTCTGTTCCGCGCCAAGTCCTTTGAAACCAATCTAATTACGTAAAGTTGTTTCAAAATCATTTCTTTTGTGTTAAGTCTTCTATATAGCACTCCAATAAACTTAGATTTTGTCCATTTCTCTTGGCATATGCACACAAATTAGATTTGGATCTCTTGAAACACATTTGCAACCAGATATCCTTCACTTTGCGGTTGCACTCACGTACCGCCTGCTTATGCCCATGCAAAGATTTCTTCTACATGCATACTACTAATATGCACTGTCACTAATACGGTCATTCTTGAACATTTTGGACACGAGTGTAAGATCAGGAAGCCTTGAAATTAGTTCGTTGTGGAATTTTTGCTACAATTCGTTTGATGCAGACCCGATGTGCAAGTTGCGTTATCTTGTTGAAACCACACAGAATTGAAAGGGATTCTCTTTTGGCGTAATTCTGAAAAGGCGAACTCTTTCGACATTTTTTTTGCATACGAAATGACAATAAGTTTGTATACCCCTGTGATGGTGGCGGTGGGTATAAACACCGATAAAATTCCGTAATCTCCTTGACGTTGAAAATGCTGATATACAGGCTGGCTCACGAATCGTGCTACAAACATAAAACGTAATAACTATTTTCCTGTGTGAGTAATCGGCTTATTTTTCTTTTAATTTGGCAGGTTACTATTTAGATTTATTAAAACGAATGCTTGGGATAGCGATAAGAGGATTTCGATAGTACAGCGGTACCATGACTGGCAGTCCTTTATTTCAGTCCAAAGGAAATTTAGACCCAAGTTTGGCGGCACTCCTCCGAGTAGATGGACCATTATGAGGTGAGTAAACATGTTTGCCGAATCTGGAAGCATCGCACGACGACCGCACCATCCAGATCCTTATGCAAAATATAAGCATTTCGACCCGAAACTTAACGGCGCAAATTGGAGTTAGCAGGCGGTTATTACAACGGATAATTCATGATGACTTAAACCAATTTGCGTACAAAGTCCAAAGTGCAAGTAAGTTAAACTCTTTGGTGTTCGTGAATCTAATAGAGAAATGCTCCATGAGACAGAACTGCACCCACAACGAATCATTGCGCGACGCGCAGTTTCATCAAGGTGCATTGTGGGGCTTCTACTTCTTTGAAGAAAATGGTGAACAGTAACTATTGATGGGGACTTTTATTTAAAGATGTTGAAGGACTTACTTAGAACTGCACCGAAGACGTATTCGTTTCAACAGCATTTGGTTTCAACAATATGGAGCAATTGCACGCATAGCCAGACCGGTTATGGTGGAGTTCCGTCAACAATTCCCAAACAAATTAATACCCAGAAACTTACCACTATTTTCCAAGGTCACCTGACCTGACTGCACCATATTTTGTTTTATGGGGTTATGTCAAACGAAATCGAGGAATTTGACTGAATTGAAGCAGTCCATCAAAATAATAGCTAAGGCGATCCCGACAGCAAAGTTTCAGGCTACACTGAATAATTTTCTGATCAGGTGTTACGTATGCGTGAATGAGCATGAGGATCATTTATGGGCACTGCTACACGTTCAATATATATTGTGATATTTGGATCGCGATCCATTTTAATGGATTGATGGATCACGAGCGTATGCTGCATGTTCAATATTTATCGCGTCAGTATTTACGTTTTTTTGTGCAGTGCAGATCGGTTATTAAAAAAATGTCACGAGAAAACCAAAAAAAAAAAAAAAAAAATCCTGTTTAGCTATTTTGCTTGCTTAATAATAATAAAATTTTTTACTTTTTATTTGTTAAATTTTTTGCACTACGTCTTTTATTTTATGTTTTATTTCACTTCTTATTAACGTATCGCGATCTAATATCATGAAAATGCTACACGTTCAATAGTTATCACGCGATCCACGATCCGCTATCTGGATTCCATAATTTAGGTCATTCTGCGTTATGGATTGCGATCCATCAATACCGCATGCTACACGTTCAATAAATATCGCGATATTGGATCGCATTCAATATATATTGAACGTGTAGCAGTGCCCTAGCAGTCTATCATCTTCAAAACCAATTAGTTATGTAAAATAAAATTGAATTTTCTATACAGTAAAAAAATAAATGAAATACAGCGAGTCCGACGGGAAGGTATACTACTTTGTTTTGCCGTCATTTTAGTAAACATTTGTCTTGACAGTTCATATTTGGCAGTCGTAAAGTAGAGATGTGGCAAATTTATTATAGAAAAATATTCGATAAACTAACGTGTTTTAATCGTTAAAATATTTTATCAAAATCAATCATCGATTACTGTGACGATGAGAAAGTTACGTGACATTTTTGGGAGAAACAACGTGCCAACAAGACGCACTATTTATCGTGTAGTGAATGATTTTGAAGAAAGAGGGTCTGTAGCTGATAGGGTCAAAGTACTGCAAGATCGGTTGAAAACATTACTGCTGCTCAAGAAAGTGTTCAAAACAATCCATTAAACTCAATTCGACGCCGTTCTCAGGAGTTTCGTCTTCAAAGAACAACTTTGGCCACAATTTTGCACAAGGATTTGCATTTGTTTCCATTTAAGATTCAATTGACACAAGAGCTTCCTCCACAATACCATTTACGTAGCCATAAATATGCCTATAGGATTTTACAGCTCGTCCATGACAACTCCGATTTTCATGAAAAAATCATGATGAGTGACGAGGCACATTTTCATTTGAATGGATATGTGAATAAACAGAATAGTCGTTTCTGAGCAATGGAAACCCCTCAAATTATTCATCAGTCACCTTTACATCCATTAAAAGTGACAGTATGGTGTGAAATTTGGTCAGGAGGAATCATTGGACCTAACTTCGTTGAAACTGAAAACGGCGTAACGGTAGCTGTCAACGGGGAGCGATATCGTGATATGATTGAAAACTTTTTAACGCCACAACTGCATGCTTTGGGCTTGATTAACATGTGGTATCAACAAGACAGTGGCACATCGCACACAGTCAGGATTACAATGGAATTACAGCGAAACCTCTTTCCTCAACAAGTTATTTCAAGAAATGGTGATGTTGATTGGCCTCCACGGTCGCCTGATTTGACTGCTCCGGGCTTCTTTTTGTGGGGACTTTGAGAAGCAAGTTTTACGCAAACAAACCAGAAACGTTTAAGCAACTCAAACAAAATATTCGTGATGAAATTAATGAAATACCGCGTGAAAGGGGTGAGAATGTAATGAAAAATGTGCTCAAAAGGGCTCGCATTTGTGAGGCTAACAGAGACGGGCATTTATCTGATATTGTATTCCATACATAATTAACATTAATTAAACCATTTATGAATAAAATATCCTAAATTTTTCATTTAATCAAAAATTATAAACAAACAAAGTAGTATACCTTCCTGACGGACACCCTGTACATTGATTAAAATAAAATTATTTGAATTTCTTATTGTAGCACAGTTAGTGCGCCACCCTGTTTTACATTGCTAAAGGAATTTGGTGAAGTAGTCATCACCCAGTTGTACTAAAACCACTCGAATTAGCCACAAATTACGCTGTCGATAAATTTAGTTCTGACAATGGAAATTAATATAATCACTACACCCCTTCTGGTACCTCCCACACAAATGACCGATTTAGTCGATATATTCTAAGTTGCATAGCTTTCAAGCGGTTGCGCTATATTGAGCAAAATTTGGCATGCATTCGATAAACTTAAGTCTGAAAATAAATAAGACGGTGAATTTCCACACCCATTCTAGTATCACCCACACAAATTGATTGATTTTTGGAAATCTATAGCCTGATTCTACTCTAATTGTTCCTAATCTCTAGCCTAAATCTCCTCTACATATAATTGTAATGCTTGGCACTCTGTGGAAAATTTTACTAGATGGTCCCGCCCTTTCTGATACCTCACATACAAATTACATAATTTAATTAATATATTCCCAGGTACGTATCTTTCATTCAATTGTATCAAATTTAGTATACATATAATTAGGGGAAAACCAGCCATTTGTTAAGCTTAATTCTGCGAAAGAAAATGACCTGCACTGCCGATCTCCTTAGGATAACTTACATTGAAATGAAGTTTTTATAAAGGGTGTCCAAACAACAACGCAGGATTTAAATGGCTGATGCAGCAATTAAATTGCTTCTCCGGCTGTATGACATGCGGCGCCGTCTTGTTGAAACCACGTGCCCTCCACATTCATTTCTTCAATTCTAGGCACGAAAAAACTGGTTATCATTTCACGATACCGAACACCATTAACTGTATGCGAGGATTTTCCTCACCACAAATGCGACAATTCTGCCTATTGACGAAGCCATCAAGATGGAAATGGGTCTCGTCACTGAAGATGATTTTATCGGCAAAATCAGCATTTTCATGTTGTCTCTCCAATACCCAATTAACGAACTCCCTTCGCTGTCCATGGCCAGCTGGCTTCAGTTCCTGAGTCAATTGAACTTTGTATGCATGAAGATGCAAATCTTTGGTCAAAATTCAAAATTTGGAGACACCAATTTGCTGAGCTCGGTGTCGAATTGAGGTGGATGGAGTTTGAACGACATCATCACGTACAGCTGCGACATTTTCGGTCGATCGACCTGGTCGAAGGCGCATTGTTGTCTTTACATCACTAACAGACCCAGTTTTGGCAAATTTATCCATTAATCTCTTTACAGTTGACTCTTTTGGAGCATTATTGTGACCCCAAATTGATCGCAATTTGCGAACTGTAGCCGCAAAACCATTTTAGTAAAACCATTTTAGTAAAACAATTTCACAATGATAATGCGTTGTTCATTCGTGTAGCGAATTTTAATTTTACTACTAACTTTTTACTAACCTCGTACCTTCTACTAGCAAACAATAACACTTGTTCAAATGTCAAACAATGACACTTCGAATGGCGCCAAATTTAAATCTTGCGTTCTTGTTGGGACACGCTTTAGTTTCTAAGCAGAAGGCAGTAAGTTACAACAATTCAGTTCCATAAGCTATACCTTTACCTAAGATATATATAAGTTAGCTCATCTGACTGACATTTTTGTACTGGTTTTTCATTCGCATTCTATTCCATATTATTTGTATTAAAGATCAGACCAGCCACTTCAAGATTTCGGTACTCTCTTCTGAGTTTGTTTCAAAAACAAAAAAAAAAAAAAGAAAAAATGCGTCATTTTGTGTATATTTTTTAGCTTACCTTTATATGTTAAAATGACTCCTTTACTATGAGAGTTTATTGGCAAACAATCGGTTACCAATAAATTCCATTCTATGTGAAATAGTTTTAAGATGTTTATTATTGCCATTACAGCTTTTGTATATAATACAGACTTTTACTACCTATTCACGTACATTTTTTTAATTATTATTACTTTATTACAAATAATTCAACAATAATTAATTGTCCCCTGAGTCTACACAACTAAATTTTAACTACAACGCATTAAACATAAAATTAACTAGAATAAAAATACAATCGGTGTAACAGCGATTGGGAAAACATGCAAACTTTTTGCTTCTGTACAATTAACTAAATTGTAAAATATACTAAGTAAATTCATTAATTATGCCATTCAATAAATACTAATAATAACAAATTCTACATAGATATCGTCTAATATTTATGGATGTTCTCGGAACTCTTGGAAAAGGCTGGATTGCTCTGGCCTTCATAGTTGCCCAGCACCATCGAAATGCCTGATGAGGAATGCTTAATGCCGGTAGCCAGCTTCTTTTTGGTAATCGGTGGTGGGGGTGTAGTGGTGGGCAGAATAAAGGAAGACTTGTTGACACGCCTATACAAAAGAGTCCTCAGCTTATATATGGTGAAGAGGGCCATGTAGACGACACAGGATAGCATCATCACGCCCACCACTGTCAGCGTTGCACTAACCGGTTTGGCCCAATCAGTCACATGATAGATGTACGGGTTTCCTTTCCTGGCAAGAGGGAGGAAATAAACGACATGGCAATACATACCTCATATTAATTAAAGCCACTCAGAACTTACAGGTTATGGCCTCCATACAAATGGTAAATAACGGAGAAGAATGCATAAATTAAACCAAACATCATGGGTAGGAACATATGCAGGAGTCGTAAGGGATGGGCGACAATCAGTAAGTCCATAAACATGCAAATGGAATTAAAGGCGTGTGTCAAGATATTAGTGGCACTCAACGCACTTTCACTGGCTGTGAATGGGACAAGGGCAAAGTTAAACGGCCACTAGCAGGACGAATTAAAGGAGATTCAAGGATGCATTACTCACCGTCATACAGCACTGACCAATAAATAATTGTAATCACAATCGACACCACCAGTGTGGTTATATGAATGGCCCAGTAAATGCGAAATGGGCTCGTTAGAGATTCCAAATTCAATAGTTTATCTACAACGGAAAGAACAAGGTGACGATGAGAATAATTTGAGGCAGGATCTATTAAAAATTTTTCAATTGAAATTTATATGATTGACGTCAAGGTTTTAGATATGAGAGAGAGATGAGAAAAGGCACTTTTTATTTCATGTTTTTTACATTTTCTCCATACATGAGCTAACTATAAAGAAAACTTATTACGCGGGATGGCTCACCAATTGTGTTACAATAAGAAATTCAAATAACTTTTTTTTAATCAATTTTTTTCATTTATTTTTTATTATACAGAAAATTCAATTTTATTTTATATAACTAATTGGAGTTTTTGGACGTGGGCACTTTTCGTTCATTTCGGGGTAATTATGGTTGTCATAATAGCCCAACTGTGCAAGGAATATGCCAGATTATAAACAAAAGTTGACGAGAGTGAGAGGAGCGCTACAGACGTGGCCAGTCCTGTGCATAATCGCAGTATGCCCACTGCCGAACATATCGCTTCTGTTAGTGAAAGTGTGGCGGATAATCCGAATTTCAATTCAGAGCGCTATGGCCGTATGATAACTGACTTTTTTGGCCTGCAATTGAAGATTATGAACTGGACGATATGTGATTTCAACACGATTTTAGCTTTATTGCTTGATAAGATTCCAGAAAGCGTAATTTCATGTTTTAATGATGTCAATTAGCCACCAAGATCATGCGGTTTGACACCGTTAGACTTCTTTTTGTGGGGTACGTCAAAGTTCATGTTTACTGTGTTAATCCACAAACGTTGGAGTTTTTGAAAGCCAACATTCGTCAAGTCATCGCCGAGATACCACCCGAAATGTGCGAAAAAGTGATCGAAAACTACCTCAAAAGAATCCAGTGCTGCAATCAATCCAGAAGCGGTCATTTAAATGAAATTGTATTTATTAAAGTTTCATCGTAGTTTTGTGTGTGTTTTATTTAATTTCATCTTCGAAACCGAAAAATAGATAAACCCTACTATTCTACTACGTTTTTGATTTTAATTCAATTGGTCTAAATTCAGTATCATTTAACACCCTTTGGACATTTAGTAAACTTAGTTGAGTGAAGGTAGATGTGAGTTAGTTCTGTACAAATTTTTTTTGGTAATTAAATTTGAAGACTTGAAAAAGCAGTCACTGGAGTTGAGAATACAACCTTGACATCTCTATCAGACAGATTTTGTTGTTGATGAGACACCTCTTCAGCAATGTCGCTTAGCACACTCAGCTGTTACGGCTCTGTTGATTGAAGCAGTTATTTAGTACCGGTTGTATCACGCATTATGTATGGGAAGTCGTTTGCTGCCTCAATGTGACCTTTATAAATTGACGGTAATAACTTAATCCATTATATATTTATTTATTATTGTTCTTCCTTCGCAAAAGGGTCGTTTACTATATTACGATATGTATTGATCTTTACATGATTGAGATTATAGTTTTACAGATGAGAGTTAGCTAATCAGAACATGAGATAACTAATCAAAAAAATTTGTTTGTTTATTAAATTTAAAAACTTGAAAAAGTAATCGCCAGAGCTATGAATCGGTTCTTAACAACCCTACCAGGGTTTGTTTCACAGAAACGTGTCTGTTAGAGTTGCTAAGGTTCGATTCTCAGTTCCGGCGATTATTTTACTAATTCTTTAAATTTAATAACTACAATAATTAATGTCCCAAAAATTAATATCTTGAAGAGTTTTTGTTTTGGTCGCTAGATTATGTTCAAGCATAATATCTCAATAAGTTATTAATTTGGTAGCCGAATAGCTCAAAGTATTGCACGCAAGGAGTGCGGTAAAAGTATTTCTTACGTGAAAATACTGATAGTAAAAATCCTTATTGTAGCGGAGAATGCACAATACTTTCTTCTACGGCAAAACTTTTACAATGTTTTTTATAGGTAAACATGGAGAATATTTAGAGGTAAGGATGGCTGGCTCATGTTGTATCACACTGATAATTTTTAATGGGGTGAGTTGATGAAGGAGCAGGGAAGATCACAATAGAAAAATATTTCTGTTCTAAGATTTTTTTGTATTCCATCTAAATAAGTAAGTATAACGATTAACCAGATTAAGTCAGATAAACTGACTTATAAATTAAACAACAACTTTTATGGTAAAAAGTTGCTAAATGTTACCAAAATATTTGGAAATGCCAAAAATGTATAAATGTAACATATCTATGCAAATTAAAAAGAAAATTAATATAACTTGATTTAAATTCATATTCTCTCTCTACCGTCAAGTTTCGTTCACGTGCAGTTGTTTGTCAGTTAAAACCCAGATATTAAGTGACTGATTTAACTAAACTTTCGAGATTGAGAAACCTAATTTTGTATGCAAACATTTACGTATTCGTTGGACTTTGCATTCGAGTTAGTGAAAATCAAATTAATTTTGCGAACGATTGCGAACGAAAGTTCCTGTTTTATATACGAGTATAATAAGATGTTATAAATTTCATTCTTCTGCAACAGAGTGATGATGTTTCTATAAATAATTATCTACAAAGTTAAAATACGGTAACCGAAAGGAAATGAAATTCGAAAATATTTTCAATTTTTTTCAGTTTTTGGAATATAAATAAAAAATTTATAGAGTTTTTACTATGATTCCGATAATTTAATGAAAATTGTATTGAATTTTGCTTCTGTTTCATAAATCCAAAACGAAATTAAAAACAATTTTATTTTTGATTCTTATACCCGAAATGAAATTGGAAACAATTATGATTCTGATTCAGTTTATGAAACCTTTTCTTTGTATTTCATTTAAAATTTGTAAATGAAAAAAAAAAAACACACAACATCTCTGAGTGGCTGTGATAATTTTGTGAGAGCCTGGCCTCGGAAATTCGGAAAATAAATTATCTGATGCATTTTATCTATTGCAGTTTGCCGACATCATCAGCAACTTCTCTAATACTGATTCGACGATTATCCAAAATCATTTTCTTCACTGCTTCAACGTTTTCATCGGTTGTTGACATGCTCGGACGACCAGGACGAGCATCGTCATTGACATCTTCTCGGCCTTCCTTAAACCGGTTATACCACAATTTAACTTGTGTTCTGCTCAAAGTAGACTCTCCAAACGCCACAGTCAACATTTCAAATGTCCTTGCGCATTTAATTTCATTTTTTACACAAAACTTAATACAGTTTCTTTAATCCATTTTTTCGAATAGTAAAACAAACAAAAGTGGCAAAAACAAAGTGACAATCCAAAATGGCTGATATTGTTAAAATATATAACAGACATGTGTACCAACATAACAGAAAAAAATGCGAAAATCAAACATACGTAAATCACGAAACTAAAAACAACGGTTATTTTTTGATCACACCTCGTATATGTATGTCAGTTCATCTGACTGAAATTTCTGTACTGGTTTTAAACCTCAAAAAATACGGAAAATATATCTAACGAAATATATTTTCGAATGAAAAAGTACATAAGGTTTCGTTACATAAAATGGTTGGCTGCATTGCTATTTATGAAGTGTTTATTAATTTTGTTTTGTTCCTATTCGTAATTATTTTATTATCTATTTGTAAAATAAACGTAACCTATTATTCACGCAATTAATAAATTTAATTAAAATTGCAAAAAAAAAATTAACAACTTGTATTTACGATATTTGACGTTTCCCTTCTTCTTTAACTTATTTGTTTACTTTTGCGTAGGAGAACTTGATCGCGTTGTTATTTTTCATACTTTTCTACTACTATTTTATACAACTTATCTCCGTTTAGTTTAGCGTGCAAAATTATCCCCGTGTGTACACTGGATTGCATTTGTATGGCGAAACGGGTATTAGATACCAAAAAAAAAAACGCAACCAATATGACAAATTCATTCTATTTGTGTGGGGCCTTATTCTGTGTTTGATATGTCAATATTCCTACGTTATGGGGCCACAAAATTTACGATATAATTACAACATATACGTAATTGCCATACTTTAGAGCTTGAACATCATTCAAACATCATCAAAATCCTATAATTTAAAAATCGAAAAAAATTAATTAATTAATTCAGATAATCTCCATCGTGACAGTGATCAGAAATTTTTTTTGATTGACAGGAAATTGAGCACAAAATTGATATTTACTGCTACATATCAAATTTAGCCGAGTCCTTTAACAAGCGGTCTTGCAACATCCGCAATAGTAGAAAAGATGTTTTGTTATCGGAACCTAAAAGTTTATTGTGAAAGTGAAAGGATAAAGAAGAACAGGGTGAAACTTCGGTTTACTTTGATTCGATAGTGGCGCTGTGTCCATTTCTGTGGACATACAAGAATTCATAAAATAGCATTATTTTCGATATTCAATATTCTTTTTGAAATTCCTCACTGCCTTTTGATTTCAAAGACTACAGGACATAGTTGCATAATAGAATATATTTCGTTGCACATACGTTAGCCCGTCATTACTCACCTGCATATTCAGGACGATAATGCCATATCGTCACTAAAATAGCCGCATATACATTGCTCAGCATACACATTATAATGCCCCAATTGGTCAGGTATATGAAGTATAGCCAAAAACTTGTGCTGCTATCATGTGTTATCATAGACTCCACCACGACGATGGTAAAAAATGCGGCCAGAAACCACCGATAAATCAAATAAATGACACTTTTGGTGCAGTTTTGCCACTGAAACGAAAGAAAAGACATGACATCAGTAAACTCTGACCCCAAAAAATGCCTTCCTGTTTGGTAGTTACGAAACAACAACCTACGGAACGGAAAAAATATGACTCTGCTATCTGCCCTAAGGGTTCACTAAGACAATGACCTACTTTAGACATCATTGAATGGAAACAACATATATTTGCTGACTCCTTCATTGCGAGGAGAGTCAAGGTAACACGCTGACGCCAGTTTTTCAATTTCATCAGGAAACTCCCTCTTTTCAAATCTATGTTTGTTAAATATTTGTCGATGCGTGTTGTAAAAAGGATGACATCGAAACGATTTCCACTGATTGCTGATGGTCGTCGATTTGTTTGTCTTTATTGGACATTGACCCAAATCGTTGAACTTTTTATTTTTTTACTTAATTTTCCCCTGCCCATTTTGGAAAAAGTACACACCGTTTATGGCTAAATGTGCGAACAAGTGCGCCACGCTCTTTATCGTACGTTTTTGAAGCAGTTTAATTAGCGTGTTGGTTCACTTTCTTGGCCAAAGTAAGTACTTGACATTAATTTCAGTCTAACGCATTAATTTGTCGTTTATTTTTAAAAGTGAGTTCAAATAGGGCGAATTTAAATAAATTTTCAATAATTTTAAACATTTACTATAACTGTTTGCGTCATTTCAGAGATTCCTTAAACTGAATGAATGCAGCTGTTTTTGTTTCTTATTTTCAACACTATTAATTATTAAAGACCTACAAATAATTTATTGGGAGCCGCTTTTTAATGCGGCAGAAAGTTTATTTGATTCTCTGATCAACTCTAGATATTGAGATATGGTAATGGATTTTGAATAGTAAATTTAATTATCCAATTCCTTGACATCATTTGCTGGTTGTGCAGTATTTTTACTTCTCCACATGAAAATGCCTTAAAAAAATGTGGTCGCTGTGACAAAAACTTATTCCGCAGTTGTTTTAGCGGGTAATTCCATATGAACTCTTATGAAAGTCTGGCAAGAATATGTAGTTGCTACCTTGGCCACAAAAATAAAATTGTTCTTAATGCCAACATAAAAGAGAGAATATAGCCTTGATCTAAAATTGGTGTTGGTCTAAAAAAAGCCCGTAAAATTGACTAACACTGCTACAAATTCTGGAAAAGATTAAAGAAAACAGATCGGAAATGGCAATCTTTTCATCAGCCATAAACTTGCCTTCGACAATCGTCTTCGGCAAAAATTTGAAAACATGGCTGAGTTTAGCATCATTGTGAAGTTAACACGCCTTTGTAGAATAACACTGGAGGGTTAAAGTTGACTAAATACTGCACTCATCTGTAAGTGAACGTATCATCCACGCTTTATAGACCATTTAAATTGATATGTAGGAGAAAAAATTGATGTGTGTAGTTTCTTGCTCAAAATAAAAAGCATCAGATTTGCACCAAGTAACGAAATGGAACAGAATATTATATACTATTTAAATTTACTGTTTCACGTTTGTAAATAAAGGTGCGCAACTAAGTTCTCGCTGTTTTGTTTTTTTTTTTATAAAAATGCAACTTTATTATGAAAACATGTTTACAAATGACTCGTTGAAAGTATTGTCCATCGCTATCTCCTACTTTTTTCCATTTTTCTGGCAAAGTCAGAATTCCGTCACGGTAATACTGTTTATCTTTGAGGAGCATCCACGAATCTTGCTTGATGTCGTCATATGAGTGCAATGGGCGTTCAGCCAGACCGTGTGCCATCGAACGAAACAAGTGATAATCGGACGGCGCAATATCTGAAGAATATAACGGATGGGCTAAGACTTCCCATTTTAGCGTTTCCAGGTAGGTTCTAACGGGCTTGGCCACGTGAAGCCGAGCGTTGTCATGCTGAAGAAACACTTTTTCGTAACTCTCCGAGTATTGCGGGCGCGGATCTCGGCTCAACCGCATTAATTGAAGTTCATACCGATCCCCCGTAATGGTTTCGCTTGATTTCAACAGTTCGTAATAAATAACACCGACCTGGTCCCACCAAATACAGAGCATAACCTATGCAGCGTGCATATTCGTAATGAATCAATTTTTTATCACCCATTACAATACGATGAAGAAAACCCTTCCTTTTTTGTCATTGAAGCAGCTGTTCACAGGCACAAAAACGGCGCTCAACGTGTCTTGGATTCATCCCATAAGGTTTTTTTAAAATCATTTATTAATTTATTTAATTAATTATTTATTAACAATTCCCAACGCATGCAATCGCTTAGAAATGGCCTGGCGGGTAACTCTTAATACTGAAGCAAGCTCTACCCGCGTTTGACACGTATCTGTGTCTTCGAAGGTTTTTTCGTCTTCCTTTACGTGAACGGTCGTCAACATCAAAATCACCATCTTTAAAGCGACGGAACCACTCTAGACACGTTGTTTTACTTAAAGCAGCATCTCCATAAATGTTCTGAAGCTCTCGATGAGATTCAGTTGGCGTTTTCTTCGATTGAAAGCAAAAAATAAACATTTCTTGCATATAACGCTTATTTGGCACAAAATCATACATATTCACACAACCAGAAGAATATGACGTCAAAATAAAATCACTATTGTGCCGAGGTGGTATATTTATTATGTGCCTAAGCTTGGCTCATGGCGTTTAGGCTATGGCAGAATCGACTAGCACTTACGGCTGGCGCCATCTATTGTCAAACAGCGTGAACTTAGTTGCGCACCTAAGTTTAAACGATTTTTAGTTTTTCGAGCGTTATCAATCCCGCATTTATCGTTGTCTTTTTCACTTCAATAATTACTTATACCTACAACCGGGGGAATGAATCATTTGACACGACAAACACTCAGAAGGAAGCATTTAAAGTACCAAATATCTTTTAATCAAATATGTTTTATTAATTTTATATGTTTATGACACTTTTTAAAACCTGACATAGCCTAATATTTTTCCAGATCGTAGCCAAGGCATTGTTAGTGGGCTATATTGACTCGCACCTTGGAAATAACTCTTATTATTTCAAAGCCAGATTCAGCTCTTGTATGGGTAAGTTTTCCCCCCACGGAACCAATTTCGGTCACTTTCGAATATGTGCTTTCCTTAGTCCACAATTAGAGAAGTCTTTTAAAAAATTATATGAATTGGTGTAGATCTTTCTAGTATATATCCAGTATCAGAGTAAATTGATTTTCATTAATGAATAAATCGTAAAATTTTTCACAAATTCTCAAAACAGTCAGATTTTTATGAGGTGGGTTTACTCCTTGTATTGGTAAGTTTCTTCCTGCACGGCCGATTTTGCCTGGGTTGAACTTCCTCTGCTTATGAGGAAGTCGGGTGCCTGACTTGGCCGATACTGTCTCTGTTCTGATTTCAACATACAGTTGGCCGGGCTTATGGAAATGCTTAGATCGTTATCGATTTTCACGATGAACAGGAAATTGTATTTTATGAGATCTTAGATGAATATTTATAATTGCAACGAAGGGAGTGATAAAATGAGTATACCTTCCAGCCTATAATGGTGGGCTTAAAAAAATACTAGAGGCAATATAGGTGCAAACAGGGACCGTCACCGAAACGAATTTAAATTCTAAAATAGTCTTGATTTGTTTCAGTTTCTGGAACTTAAATCAAAAATATTCAAAATTGTTATCCTAATTCAACATTGTATTGAATGTTTTTTCTGTTTGATACATCCAAAATTAAATTACAAACATTCTCATACTCGAAACGAAATTAGAAACAATTCTAATTCTGGCTCAGTCTATGAAACAATTTGTTCGTATTTGAAATTTTCCAATTTGTAATGGCCAACAATACAAAACTTTCGTGTCGTGCATTCCCTTCGGCTATGCACAATCGACTGACTGGACGCTGTCCTTTTTTATTTACTGAACTGTTCTAACTGCAAAGTTCGCTGCAGTTCGGAAGATTTTTCATAATCGCTTAAGAAATAAAAATATTCTGAATTAATACACTTTATACGATAGATGGCGTTGTATCATTGATAATAAATCGTTACGACTACTCATTACATAATTCTAGGATTAGGAAGTACAGGGTTGCCAATATTCGACGGACCCATCTGGCAACGCCATAAC
>JAHXMU010000047.1:1659183-1709367 GCA_019455685.1 Philornis downsi | reverse complement strand
TTTAAAAACATGGGTCCGTCGAATATGGGCAACCCTGTATATACGAGTATAATTATGAATTAAATAAACATAATAAAAGGTACAATAATATTAATATACAACATCATACCACAGCATAATATAATCCATTATAAATTCATAAAACAGACAACATTTTTGAGTAGCCTGGTATTATAAAATCATAAAAAAATTATACGAGCCATTTTTTGCTATCGCAGTTTGTCGCTTTCTATGTCAAGAAACGAAACTACAAATGGTTTCGGTTCTGATTCAGGCTAAGAAAAGAAACTACATATTTTTATTTCAGATTCTTGAATCAATATATCATGTTTTGATAGAGGAACAGAATTAATACAGGTTTCTAATTTCGTTTCAGATAAAAAAAAAAAAAACGAATGAATGAACAAAGCAAGTTATTGTCTCTAATATAAATCAGAAACAAAATTCTAATTTATATTAAACAAATTTACAATATCAAAATTGAAATGAAACTTTCGTGAAGGTCTCAGGATGGAAGTCATGTTTGAAGTGTAATGGAAGTAAGTGCACTCGGTGCTGCTAATACGATCTCAGATCCTTAGGTTGAGCAGAAAAAGGAAGAAGAAGCTTCACATCTTCGTGATACATTCTATTCAAGAAATTTTGCTCAATTACTACGACACAATATAATCATAAAAATAGCCCTTAGAAAAAGGAGAAAAGGAGTCTGTATGCATCAGGCCAATATTGTTAAGAATAGTACATTTTAATGTGAAGGAATGTTATAAAGATGTAACAAAACGATAGAGACGGGCCGTCGACAACGACGGCATTCTATTATAATTACGGATAACCAACATACTGCAAATAGGGAGACAACGCTTTTGCAAGTTGCTGAATCTGAAAGTGAAAAAAATCACTCCAGATCTCGATGGTGATATAGGCAGGTGACCAGTTACCATAAAGTGGCCATTGTGTATTACCACGGCTTAAGAATAAACTGGATCATAACCAAAAGAACAAAGTTCGGGTCCCAATGGACTGCCCGCACAGTTATTCATGAGGGTTGGAATATAAACCGATAGGGTTTATCCGCTCCTAAACAAAATTTAGCTAAATTGAGTCATACCAGCTCATTTATAAACTTTTCTCTATCTCTATGTTAAAAAAATGCAATTGAAGTGCATACAATAACCATTGCCAGCTACATAAATACTGATTGATTGAAACATTTATATATAATATCAATAAAAATTAAAACTCACTTGTGACTTGACAAAATCATCTGGCGGCGTATGCTCAAAACCACACTTTTCCCGGCGGAATTCCTTTTTCACTGGATGCAAAATATCTCTGATTGTTGTTCTCATCGTTGCGACTGATGGCAGAAGCGATTTCCGAAATTCGTTTTTGTTAAACCTTCGACAATTTCAAATCGATTTTTAATTTCTTTAGAAGTGATTTGATTGTTTGCGGATTCATCAATATCCAATAGCATGGCAGAAGAGTTAATTAATCCAATACTTTGCCGAAATTCTCGTCCAGCAGTGCTTGCAATCGCAGTGATGACATCATTTTCATTCCAATAGAAAACGTCGATTGCCAAAGAGCTGTAATTAAATGAGATGAAGTTGAAATATAAAAAATATTGGCATGTTTATGTAACAGATTTGACATGCAATTATTTTAAAACAATTAAGCGAATACACGATATTATTCTAGATCGACTATACGCAGCTATACGATATTGCACTGTGGTTGATCCCTTCACATTTTAGCTCAGATATGTGATATATATTTTTAATACTAGAGAACAATTTAATCAATTTAAAGGAAGTACGAGTATATTACGTTAATGCTGCAGATTCAAAAATTGAATTAAACAGATTCAAAAATTGAACTGAAACGTTTCAATATTGGAATGAAATTGTCCGCAGCTGAAACTCTTCTTTCATGATATCTCGTAAAACAAAGAAAGCTCGATGTATCAAATAGCACTCACGAATTTCACAGTTGCAATTGCAATCACGCGGATTTTTTTTATCATAACTGGCAGAATGCACGGAAATAACATTTTCAACAAGTTCAGACGGAGATTCGTTAAGAATGGAACGCGCTGTTTAAATTGGGACCCCGAATCTAGATTCCGGAGCCAGATATTTATGATTTTCATACGGCTTGAACTCGAAGAGCGATGAAATGGTGAACATATTAGGGTTAGCAACTTGTTGATCAATTTTAGCACACTTGAATTGGGGTCTAATTTCGTTACAATGGAAGATCTGAACATTAAGTAAAACCTACCTACCGATATTAGTAATATCTATGGTGAGAAAGGGATCGTTGTTCATGAGTATTCCCACTTGACCCCTGATAAGAATAAATTGTGTAACCTAATCAATTTTTCACCAATTCTGGAGTCATGCTCAACTCAAACTTTAAATAAAATAGGGAACAGGTACAATCAACCAATTGCGGTAATTTACATGAGTCTCGCCCTGAAGGCCTTACTCATGGTGTGCCATCACACATGGGACTTTCATTTGTATCTTTATTTTCTTTTTTTATTTGAATTTGTGACAGCCAGCACCCCTTTGGGGTACTTAAACTGATCCCGAAAGGGTTAGTCGAAGCACCTTTGAAATAAGAAGCAAATCCCCTTGAAAAATTTCCTCAGGGCTTGCTTCCTCTCTCAGCCAAAGTACCTTTGAAGTCACTGGTATGAAGTGAGCTTCATTCCGGTTAGGAGGCCTAGGAAACAGGTACAAAATATTCAGGCGCAAAATTAGATAGATGCAAAAATTTGTGCACGATCGATTCCTATGCGCTCCTCCGTCGTTCAGTGCGGTCCGCCGTGCTGTGAACTATGTGCCAATTCATCGTTAGATAAATGAACACGATAAAACCTACCACTTCTTACGAACAACGTATAGTCTTATCCTGTTTTCCTTCGAAAATCAATATTTGTATATATTCGCTCGAAGAAGTGCAGATATATATCATTTGATATGACAAAAGATGTAATACCCAGACGGAAGCGATCAAAAGATCAGTGTGTACTCGTATGCGGCTACCAAGAGGGGTACGAGTATAACAATGCGGTTTGTTTCCACTCTGAGACCTGCATTAACATAAGTTTTTGCTCTTTCCATTAACATAGAAAGAAAAGAAAGATCAACCGGATCCGGTTTTCAAAAGTAAGGTTAAATAGAACACATATAAAGCTGTTTATAATTTCGATAAAACTTTTATTTCATTATAATGCTTGGATTTGGTTCGAAATAAACGGTTATCTATTCAGTGGTTTCAAAACCGGTTAACCACATAGCGTCCAGTTCATAATATTCAATTGCAGGCCACAAAAAGTCGGTTATCATACGGCCATAGCGTTCTGAGCAGACGGTAATGGTTCCTACCATTAGGAAAAAATATGGTTCAATGACATTTTCAGACCATAATGCGGCCCAAAGAGTCACTTTTTCCGGATCCAATAGCTCTTCCCCAATCACTTCTGGCTTTTCCGAGTCCCTTATGATTGTTAACGCAACCACCGAGTGAGTAATGAATTTTATCACAGAAGAAAATTTTATTCGATTGAAAGCCCCACTTTTGAGTCACCATTTTTATAGTAAATTTTATCTATTTTTACGCGTTCTTCGGTTGTTAAACGACACATATTCGTAAACAAATAAGTAAATAATTAAATAACACTTCAGATGACAGGTATTTAACAGCTGACACCATTGCCAGATCGGAGTTTTTGAAAACAATAAATGTATAATCCAATACTTCTGATACAAATGACCCATTTAATCTATATGTTCTTAGATTCGTATCTTTCCAGTAGAGATGTAGAATTTAATTTAAATTGGTGCCCATCATCCTTTTGATGAATTTAGTTCTGAGAGCTCATTGCAATATACTTTCTGGTACACCTCATACAAATTGACTGGTTAATCGAAATTTACAGTCCGTTTCTATAAAACGTTTCAAAACGGTTTTCGCCAACAATTAAAGTTATCAAAAAACAATGTTGTCATAATACATTTCTGCAAAATGTCTTTGTATTGGTTTACACAAATATAGTAGTATTTGATTCGGTAGAGTTGCCATCAGTCCTGCTCAATAAAAATAACACCTTTTCATAACGACAAATCTATTTGAATATTATAAAGACAAAAACAAATAAATATTCGCTTCCTTGGCGAACGAATTGAGTGATTCGTTTTATGAATGTAGGCTGTTAATTTCCCCTATAATTTCTAACCCGTATATAGAAGTTATTGAAATTTTTGTGAAATGTATTACGTTATAATAAGGGTTACCCCTTTTGAGTTTAGAAAAATCATTCGGATAACTATGCCCTCTCCGGTAACTCTTATATTAATTAGCTCTTCCTAGATTTATATCTTTTCTTCAATTGTACAAAATTTACTAAAATTTAGCTTCTCATCAGACATTTGGCAGATTTGATTCTGACCAAATTGTCCGATTTAATACAAATCGGTATGCTCTCTATAATTTTTCGATGGAGGGCTTCAGAAAGTTATAACTTTGTTTCTTTTACTGCGTTTTAATTCAAAGCCCCTGCTGGTTCTCATCACACTCTTGCAACGACACTTGGCCTTCGGCAGGAGGTACATACATATATATGTAAGGCAGTTAACCTGACTGAAATTTTTGTACTTTTTTCACTTTAATTCCTAATTAGTTACCAGCAGCAAACTAGATTTCTGCCCATTGTATTTTTTATAATCCTCACAAAATTTTGAAAAATTAGCTGATTAATCATGCAGCTCTGGTACTTCCCATACGAACAATCGGTTTAACTTATATATTTCTAATTTTGAATCTCTTAAGCTGTTGCCCTGAACTCAATTAAATCTGATTTACAGCATGTATTTAATAAACTTAATTCTGAGAATGAAAATGGACCTCATTGCCACGCCCCTTTTGGCATTTCTTATACAAATGATCAATTTAGCGCATTTATTCTTAGATTCACATACTCGTATGTTATTCAATTGTACTAAATTCAATATAATTTGGTAATCAGTCAGTCGTTTGGTAAACTTAATTAGGCGAATGAAAATGGGGTAAATTGCCACTTCTTTTAGAGTACCACTTGTACAAGCTGTATATATGTATAATTTATGAAATAAGGATTACAGAAAGTTGTAATTTCACTTCTTTTATTGTGTTTTAATGCAGATGTTTTTTTTTATAAAAAACGAGCGATTTACCACGCTTCTTCTGGTAGCTCTGATATTTTGGCGAAAAAGGTGGCCATTGAGTATACCCTTCACGCAATGGCCACCTTCTTCGCCCCCTATTGACAGTGTAAATCCGTTCATCTGACTGAAATTTCTATACTTGTTTTAAATAGCTTTTGTATAAATAACTTTTTCTTTTGAAAAGTTTAGGCAATTTCTTTTTTTTTTGGAAAAAGCGATGAATATTTTGGAAACGTTAAGAAAATGTCTTAAATGTTATAGATTCACTTCAGTTTCTGTCAGTTTCGAATTTGTTCCTCATAAAATTTGTTACAATTTGCCTTCAGCAGGAGCAACAAACAGTATACCGCCAGTCTGGCAACCGCCAACCGTCGGTCTGGCAAGGCTGTCAGCTGTTAATTATCTGTCATCTGAAGTGTTATTTATTTAGTGAAAGACTTGCGATTTACCGAAGAATGCGTAAAAATAGTTAAAACTTACTATCACTAAAGTGATGATGGCTTTCAATTGAACAAAACTTTCTTCAGCGATAAAGCTCGTTTCTCACTCAGTGGTTACGTCAACAAGCAAAATTGTAGCATATGGGGCTCGAAGAACCCAGAAGTGATTGCGGCAGAGCCATTGCATCCGGAAAAAGTGACTTTTTGATATGCATTATGGTCTGAAGGTGTCATTGGGTCGTATTTTTTTTCGAAAATCACACTGGGTGAATCTCAAAAGGATCCACTGCTGCAACCAAACCAAAGGCGGTTGAATTAAATTGTATTTCGCATTTATGTGTGTTTTATTTAACTTTATTTGTGTCCTCACTTTTTATTTGTGCCCTCACAATTGTTCAAAAAAAAAAAAAAAAAAAAAAAAAAATGATGTCCTTTTATGGTTGTTTCTGTCAAATCCGAAGATTGTTTGTGGTTTTAAAGCCAAACTGTAGAGCGTAACACTTTCACTTTTTAGCCATACCTAACCAACTTTCTTACCCAAAACTAATTTTGAGTTAAAATGAACTCAAAGTGTTTACAAACTGGTTTCTATATGGCGTTAAGTGCTTCTTTACTCAAAATAAGTAAGGAAATTATTCGAAGAAGTTTGCGTAGCTATTTTAAGTACGTATTATTTTCATGAGTACTAAAACCAAGTAAAATTTATTTATTTATTTATGTATTTACATCTACTGAGCATTGCTCTTACAGATTACAAAAATAGGAAAAATTGAATAAAATAACATAACTATAGTTACAAGTATACAACTATACATATTTATTAAGTAGTCAGTTGCAATAGATTACAACAATAAATTACAAATTTAGTGAAAATCTTCAAAATGAGGTATCAGCTAAAAGTCTGAGTACAGCTCGTCTAAATGAAAATCTATTGAGAGTTATATCGACAGTATTGGCCACCAAATTAAATATTTGCAAACAACGAGTAATTGGTTCATTCCTTCCATAATTAGTTCGATGGAGTGGAACAGCGAACAAATGGGTTTCTCTTAAAGACCGTGTTGGTATGTGAAAGGGTAGAACGGATAGCAATTCGGGCGAATCAATGTTTGAATCTATAATATCCTTTATAAAAATGATGCCTAGAATCTTTCTGCGGTTAGAAAGTTCCATAATTCCAAGAATATTGCAACGGCTTTCGTACGGTGGCAAAATTTAGTCAATTTAAATATCACTAACTTATTTTATGTACAATTTGCTAGTATCGATTAGATTTGGTATACTTATTTTGAGTATGTTTTCAACCTAAACTTTTGCAGGAGAAGTTATAGATGCAGGATGCGTTGATGTAGACGAAAATTGGAACCTCAGAATGGACGATGGATGCTAGACGCAGTTACGATTAAACTTTTAAAGAAATCAGCTTTAAAAACGAATTGAATCTTTTCACATTGTTTTGTACATGACTAAATTATAAATGAATGACTGCTTATGGTTTGCAGTATATATTTTTTACAGGTATCAACATTTTGGAAGAAGAAATTGTTAACCTTCATAGTGTTGCAAAAATTGTGATCAACATTTAACTAACACAGGCGGTTATAACCTCAATTACCTACATTAGTGATGACACAAAAGTTTGATCGTATAGCTAGCCTATTAATCATCAGTCTACATGACCTATCTTAACATTAGTGATGTTTTCTCGATTTGTTTTTAGTAAAACTGCGAAACAATAAATTGTGAAAAATATTAGCATACGTAGTAAATCTGTATAAGTGCATTGTCATCGAAGAGTAAGGAGGGTAGGCGGAACAATCTCAACCATATTTCAATCACCAATATCAGTAATACCCTACGGCTGAACAACAATTACAGAAACGAACGGCAAAACTTTGTCATGAAGTGTAATTAATTTGTACTTTATATGTAATGTAAAACGTCTCATGTCCTATTAACAAACGCCTAATTATGTGTTGATGACCTTTGGCGGTTACTTCAAACAACCAAACATACTGCAACCGTCTGACCTTGTTGTCATTTTATAGCTTAGGTGCAAAGCTGTCGGTTATGATGAACACATTTTGAAACTGCAATACAATAAAACGTTGAAATATTACGTGGTTTTGCCTCTGTCATAAAAATCAATTATCATTTACCTAGAATGGTAATTTTAAGTCGAATGTAATCTTTTGAAATATGACATAAAGTACTTGAAATGATGAAACAACCCTACTGATCATTGAAGTCGTATTGAAAACTCGTCACGATACAACTGGGAATCTTCTTTTAAATTACTATAATAACAAACTCTGAGGTAATTGAACTCTGAATTGGTTATTTATGAGCGAGAAGGATGGGGGTTGAGATTATAATAATTGTCTGGGGTTTAACTTATTATTGCCAGTACATCAGAAACTTGTTCGTGTTGGTTAGACAGCCAACCAGTTCGATTGATGGAAATAACGATTTGCAATGCATTCATATCGTATTCAAAAATCATAGCACAGTAAACATGATACTCGTATGATAGCTGTGTTTTGCTAATCATTCATTCAATTCGTTTCTTTTTATTTAATATATTCGTATTAACATAAATAGCTGATTAACATATGTATAAACGTGTATGGTTTTCTCAATTCAGCTTTCGATATTCCCTATTGATAGATGAAATCAAACTTAAACAGTTTCACTTTCATTTGAAATTGTATTCAAATAAGGCTTTGTAGAAAATTATGTACTAAATATGTGGGCGTTTGGCCTGGTCGACACACGAATAACAAGCCAACATTGACGTGTGGATAAAAATTTCATAACAGTTTTAAACTCAAATTTCGTGATGACTTTTATCTTTAGTGTCATTGCCTGTAATCAGCTAGTTAATCGTTAAATTATGTATAATAAAATTAATATGACACATGTAATTGCCATCTACCAGATCGTTAAATGTTAAACTGTTCGACATATGAATTGTTCAATTGTCCGGCAAGTTGTAAAATACAAAAAAACCTGATAAATGCCCCAAACTTTTACAAAGTTACAATGCGACCTTTGCTACTTAATTTGTGATACAAACAAGTAAAAACTAACATTTATAACCGCAAACAACTACATTGTTGTTCAAAATACTATTCGTAAAGATTGTAAAACTTTTGTATGATAACATTTTCTTTTTTTATATGAAGAAAACCGATGCAGATACCTCCAAAATATGCGTTTTAAATACGTTTGGCATTTTTTTATCCGACTTCTAAATAGTTTAAATAATAATATGCCTCTTGCTTGGCATAACCCCATAAAAAAGTTTAGTGCAGTCAGGTCAGGTGAACTTTGGGGGCCAGCAGAAAGTAGAGTTTCTGGATATTAATTTGTTTGGGAATTTTTGTTGGAGCTCCGCCATAACCAGTCTGGCTATATGCGCAGTCGCTCCATCTTGCTGCAACCAAATGCTGTTGAAAAGGAAGCGTCTTTGGCGCAGTTCTGGGTAAAAAAACTCCCTAAACATCTTTAAATGACTGACAGTTGACAGTAGTACAATTCATGCGCCACCCCGTACAAAAATTAAATAACATTTTCTCCAACTCATACAAACAGTTTGAGCTGGTTTTGTGGGTTACAACATTTTTGTTAAGGCTAATACTATTGTAATTAAAAACCCTCCGCAAATAAATTATTATTAGTGTTTCTATTATGTCCTTATTTTGTTGAGATTGAAATGACTAAAATTTATATACCTTCCTCTTAAAGCATTAAGCAGCATATCGTTTTATATATATAACACTTACAGCTATATATTATATATATATATACGCAACTAGGTTCCCGCTATTTGCCAATAGATGACGCCAGCTGTAAATGCTACTCAATTCTGCCCTAACCTAAACGCCATTAGCCAAGATTCGGCATATCGTAAACATACCATATCGACATAATAGTGATTTTCTTTTGACGTCATATTGTTTTGGCTGTGTGAATATGCATGATTTTGTACCGAATAATCGTCATATGTGGAAAGTATTGAAAAAGAAAACGGCGGCTTTAAGTGAAACAACGTGTCGAGATTGGTTTCGTCGATTTAAAGACGGTAATTTTGATGTCGATGACCGTTCGCGTGAAGGAAGACGAAAAACCTTCGAAGGCAAAAAAACCTTCGAAGGAGTTACCCATCAAACCATTTCCAAGCGGATGCAGGCGTTGGGAATGAATCAAAAGCAAGAAACTTGGATTCCTTAGAAGTTGAAGCCAAGGGACGTTGAGCGTCGTTTTTTTGCTTGTAAATACCTGCTTCAGCGACAAAAAAGAAAGGGGTTTCTTTACCGTATTGTAATGGGTGATGAAAAATTAATTTATTACAGCAATCCAAAGGAAATAAAGTCATGGGAGCTGCCCGGTCATGCTTCTACGTCGTCGCCTCGGCCGAATATTCACGCTGCGAAGGATATGCTCTGTATTTGGTGGGACCAGGCCGGTGTTATTTATTACGAGCTGTTGAAACCAAGCAAAACCATTACGAGGGATCAGTATCGACTTCAATTAATGCAATTGAGCCGAGCTCTGCGCCCGCAATACACGGAGAGTTATGAAAAAGCAATTCATCAGCATGGCAACGCTCGGCTTCACATGGTCAAGCTCGTTAAAACCTCCCTGGAAATCAAGTTCGACCATCATGTAAGCACTATTTCGATTGCCCAGAGGTTAAATAAAAAAAACCCTTTTTAACCACTTGAAGGAAAAGTTGAATACCAAAAGAAATTCAATGTATGGGGTGCCATACGTAATAAAGCCTTATAGACCAAATTTCCATCTGTGAATCGCCGCCACTGAATCGCAACAAAATGATAGGTAATGAAAAGTGGGTCACTAATGAAAACGTCAACTAAAATTAGTCGTGATCGAATTGTAATAAGACAGCGCAAGTAGTGGTCAAGGAATACAATGTTGTCAATACAATGGTGCACTGTTGAATGATTCGGTTTATAACACCATGAAGTAGCCGTCACATTCAGTCAAATCTGTTCACATGTATTAAAAAGAGGTTTCAATACTGTACCCTGCCAAGAACAGCATTCCTATTCTCACCGTCACTAAATAATATTAAAATCGTTATCACTGCCCATAATGAGCCGGTAACGCAAATAAAGAAATCATCAAATTTAATTAAATTAATTCAAACATTGAAGTTTAAAAGGCTTACGATTCTTTATTCGATTCTGTGGCGAAATCAAATCTACTCTTGCAAAAATAGCCCATAATCCATCAATCAACTGCTTACCTCTCTGGGAAACCATTTATTAAACAAAATCAAAATGGTTTTCAAGTACACAAAATTGTGTACTTTTTCAAAGAGATTGAGAAGATAATTAATAATGGTTTGAGGAGTGGTTGAATACCCAGACATCATTTTTTTTTAATTTCAAGTTCTTTAAGACACTCTTTGTTCATGTTATATCTATAATGAGTTATTATTATTAATATTGATATTATTAATGAGTTATTATTACTGAAAAGCTCCAGCGAATCATTTATTTATTGTTTCAACTGACGTTGATTGGTTTTGTTTTTTTTTTTTTAATTAGTTTTGGTCTGATGTGCGTTGTGGTTACAAAAAATAAAAACAAATACAACAATGAGAAAAATATTAACAATTATTATTAAAACATCATTACTGCTCCACATATGAAACTGCTGCAGAAGGTCTGTTTCAAATTGGTTTTCAGTAAATATTTCAAAAGAAATATTTAATTATTAATTAGGAAAACATGTGCGTACATCAGTTTCTTTAAGATTTAATGTCTGTTAAATAGATCTAAAGTCAATTTCATCAATATTTAAACGATGCACCACATGTGATATGAGTAGAGAATGGAATATCCAGGTCTTCTGCATTTCCCGGGAAGTGGGGAAAAATATATGCTGACTGATGAATGTTGCCACAGTAAGAAACTTTGTGTAATCCCTATAAATTACTTTTTCTTCATTCGTTTGAAAACTAGTACATTTTCATTAAGTAAAGTAACTTCTCAAATGATGCATATGTGACATCGTTGTTCATTATTGCTAGTAAGAAAGCTGATTTTAAATCACACAAATTTGTTGGGTTTGCTTTATAACATTCCTATTTGTAATAACCCTCCAATAAAAAATCAGATGCAACAAGTTCAAATAACGTTGCAGGCCAATGGAACGTGATGGTTTTTAAAATTAACTTATTGGGAAATTTCTTGCAAATCTGCAAGAATAATAATAATATCTGTTTGAAATTACAAATATTTAAAAGAATGTCTCTGGACGAGTTCTAGAAAGAATAACTTTTTAAATATCTTTACGTGACATGTTGATAGCTACATTCACTATCCAGCCTATATTTAAATTTCACGAGAATTGCTGGAAGAATAAAAATATTACTGCTCTTGCTATTTCGAGTGGCAAATTACAAATTATAACCAATCGAAGACAAAATTAAAGGTATGTTAAGGCTTAAAATTGAAAACATTCATATTTGGAAATATTCCTTCATAGGGAACAAACTTATTTACCTAATTTTGGATTTCTTCTTTCAATATGTACTGATTTTAAAAGTAAAATCTTTATTTATAATCACATTGATCAGTATCAAAAATGTCATCTTTTTTGCAAAAAAAAAAAAAAAAAAAAAAATAAAAAAAAAATATATATATATATATATATAGGTATATATAGTTAGTTATTAATGAGCAATGACTATTTCTCTTTAAAAAATTATACATTTTTTCCGATTCGAAAATGTTGCAATGCAATTCGAATTGTCTAAAGTTAATGTGTTCATTCTATTGCAGTGGAAAATTAGGAAAACATCAAAAGAAAGGAAATATATTTATTGTAGAATGAAAAACTATTTTCATATTGACAAAGGAAAATTATAATATTATAATATATATTAAGAACAAAAATATTAATAAGTAGTTTAAAATTCTTCAAAACCTTCTTTAAAAGCACCTTCTAAAAAGCACCATTAGCAAAAATAGTAAAAGTTATGATAAAATATGCCACGATGATTATTTATAGAGGCTACTATTGTGCATATAATGGGTTCGAGTTTCTCTTAGTGGCGGTCAATTGAACAATTTGAGAAAACGAACCATCTGGTAAAAATTGACGATCGTCGTTAAGGAATATGTCTTCTTCAGTAAATCGGAAAACGCAGTGTGTGTAAGGTTACTGAATGTTGGAAGGTGTCCTGTATCCCATACATGTGATGGTAAAGAAATTAAGGTACGATATTTGATGTACAAATTTCTGAAACAATATAAAACTAGTTTATATTTATACTGGCTGGTGAATGTTGCTATATTAAGAAACTTAAATATTTTTTTGTTTTGAAATTCATATAATTAAATTTTTCTTTATTCAATTGAAAAAACAGCACGTTTTTATTAAGTTTTTATTATTATTATTTTTTTTTTCTTTTGAATGATTATTAAAAATAATTTAATTTAAAAGATTTCCGCGTTCGGTAACGATGCCTGTATGCCATTGTTATCATAATTCTCTGGTGGGTTGTAACAGGAATTGATTCAATTATCGTTTAAAGGCATTGTTTTAAATCATTCAAATTCAAATTCAAACTTGCTGTTTGTGGTAACCTCGCAAGAAATAATCGAATGCACTAAAATCAGAAGTCATTGGGGATCAACGAAATGCGAGCTTTCTTAAAACGAACAATTTACAGAGAGTAGTATTTTTTCAACCAATGTTACATTGTAATTTGCTTTAGATTATTATAATTTACGATTTGTAAAATAAAAATAAAAAACGAAAAAAAAATTAAAAGATATGAAATTAGCTTATTGGGGATTTTGCCTCCAATTCCGCCATAAAAGGCCTGGCTACATAGTTAGTTGTACCACCTTGTTGAAACCAAATAGCGACTAAAGGAATTTTTTTACGCCATAGTTTTGAAAAGAAAAACTCTTTCAAAATCTTTAAGTAACATCCAGGTAGCAGTATTCATCAGCTGCGCTGTATATATTATAATTAAATTGAAATTGTAATTAGAACGATTTAAAACAATTTGCAAATATCTAAAATTTATTCTTTCTTTAATTGATTTGGAAATTTGTTGAAACTAAAACTTTTATTCATAAGCAATGAGTTTTTTTACAAAGCAGTTTTACTGTGGTTACTATAAAATGATAATAGAATGAATGTCAAATTTGAAAAGATCGAAATACGTATAAATATGTATATAGACATATATACATAGGAATCCATGTAATATAACTTTTGTAAAAAACACATTAGGCTCAAAAGGGAACCATTAATAAAGCGTTAAATGGGATATACTTTGTCAGCATTTCGAAGGCACTAAAGAAAGTTTCAGTATACTACTAAAATCAATTCTTTGCCATTAGATAAATATGGAAGTTCCTCAATTAGTCGAAAGTTTTGCTCACATTAACATATGAAAACTCAGTAAGAAAACTTATAGCTTAATATGGCACCATGATGGGAAATTAAGAGTTTCAAACTCTACAGAATATGCATAGACTAGAGATATTTAATTTTCGGGAACAATTGAACGATTTTTTGCCCGCAAAATTTTTCAGGATTTTGAGATTAACTTCCCAAGGAAGCAGGAATGCATGAAGGGAAATTTTTCTTGATATTCCGGAATGCATTCTCTATGTGCATCCATATATATATCGGGTTATCCCCTTAGTGGCTTCAATACTGGCGATCTATCAAAGCTGTTAGCTGTTTTAAATAAGTCATCTGAGATTTTATTCATTTAGCGAAAGTTTTGCTATTTGCGCATGTGGATCGGTTAGCAACCGAAAAAAACGTGAAAATATGTAAAAACTTACTACAAAAGTGGTGATTTTAATGTGGGCACTTTTCATGTCACGAGCCACGACGGGTTTTAACTTTTTTATATGAGAAGTTTCCAGAAAGCGTAATTTCCGTTTTAGCGACGTCAATTGGCCACTAAGATAATGCGATTTGACGTCGACAGACTTTTTGTGGAGCAACGTCAAATACCGTGCTTATGCGGATAATCCCTAAATGTTGGATCATTTGAAAACCAATATTCGCCAATTTATCCAAATGTTGGATCATTTGAAAACCAATATTCGCCAATTTTTCGTCCAGATACCGCCCGAAATGTGCGAAAAAGTGATGGAAAACTACCTAAAACGATATACTGCTGCAACTAATACAGAGGCGGTCATTTCAGTGAAATTTTATTTCTTACATATATAGAGATTTTTTGTGGAGCAACGTCAAGATAAATAGATAGATAGATAAAGTCAATTTCATCATATATATATATATATATGTATGTATGTATATATATATATACATATATGATGAAATTGACTTTATCTATTTAATAGATATGAAATCTAGAACAAAATAACTTGATGTACGCATATGTTTTCCTAATTAACATTGAAAAACAATATAATATATATATAATATATACACCATAATCTATATATATACATACCTATATATTAAGTAGACTACCGAGTATGATATGAGATAGTCTGTCTTGAACTGAACTGCTTTAAAGTTTACTGCAAATCTTGGGGAAGGCAGAGGAGCAACAGAACTTCAGCTGTCATCTTTTCGCCGACTATAAAGCTGTCTTCGACAATCCAATATGACAAAAACTGTATGAGGATATGGGCGAGTTTGGTATACCTGAGACGATTATACATCTTTGTAGGATGTAACCAAAAATCTTACTGAGCCATTTTCCATCAAACGAGGATTTAGACAGGGCTACAGGCTATTGTGCGATTCCTTCAACCTACTTCTGAAGATGATTAGGAGGAAAGCTGGAGTCAATACAACTGATACCATCTTCAGCAAAAACCATATGCTATTTGTTTGGAAATATGGACAAAACCTGCTGACTTGATACGGCGAATGAAGTCTACTCGTTTGGAACGCTGCGTGAACGTTGATAACTTAGCCTTCAATTAGTGGATGTCTTCATCTACCTCGATACCGTCAGAAATAAAATTAATGATGTCAGCCTGTAGGAGAATAGTATTGCTTGCAAACAGACGTTACTGTAGACTTAGCAAGCGATTTATTGACAAATCGCCTCTCGACGAATAAAAAAAAATGCTGTACCAGGCACTATTCTTACCTATCTTGTAGTCTTGGACATAGTCTTGGTATTCTCTTCCAGAGAAAAATACTCAGATTCCATCATGTTTAACAGAGAGTATCGATGTCATTATGAATCATGAGCTGTATACCGACATCGACTTGATTGAGCGCATCAAAATATATCGATTGCATTGGCTACGTCTTATTGTGCGGTTGGACCCAAAAGCATTAGCTCGAAAAGTCTTCGACAACGAACTTGCTTGTCAGCGCAGAAAAGGGCAACCAAAACTCCGTCGCATAGATTAGGGTTTTAAAACACAGCCAAAGCTCGGCATGAGAAATTGGAAAAGAAGCGCAGAAAACCGCCACGGTTGGGATTATTTTGTAAAGTTGCTATTCGATTAGGGTGCTATTTGCTTTTCGAATTAGAGTTGCAAATTTCAATGTATTGTTTTGGGTAACGGTTAAGGTTGGGATTTCGAAATGTTTTCTGGTTTGAAATCTTAAAAAATCATAAAATTACCTATATTAATTTTATTTTAAAATTGCCAAATTCTGTTTCTGAAAATCTTGCAGGAAATGAACGGCACGTAATCAATTTCATTGAAATCGCTTTAAAATTGGCGTTTTTACCGCGTTAACAGGTATACAAGGACATACAGGCGAACACGTAATCGAATTAAAAAAAATGAATTACAAACCTCTATGTACCCTGAACTTTGTTCGACATAGAGTACATATGTAAATTTTTAAAACAATTAAAAAGAAACAGAATTTAATGATCGGTTTGGCCACTACAAGTTAATAATCAAACAGCGATTAAAATAATTATTATGAACAATTAATTCTGTGTCAGTTTTTATTATGAATATGAGCTTAATTGGTTCTATGCTATTTAAAAATTGTTAGTTTAAACCGCAACGATGTATACTTACGAATATAATTATATCACGATCGATACAAGTAAACAAATACACAACTCAAACAGAATTAACTAAATTGCCAACAAAAGCGACCTAAACTTGTTTTTGTCCAATGGGACAGTCGGAACAAGATTTCCTTCGTTTTAGTTCAACGACATGTAATTAATTTGTAAAATTGTTTAAATTCATAAAACACTAAATAAATACGCCTTGTTAGCAGGTTTAGAATCACTCCTTCCATTAACATTCCAGAAAACCCAAATGAAGCTTCTTTTTCGATAATAAAGATTAACCTATTGCACGACTGGAAGATGGCACGTTAAAAGACAAATTCCCTTGCACCTCATGAATGCGACATTGGAGAGCTTCACACATTCAGTGGGCTTACATGCATTCTATTTTTAGACTCACTTAACAGTACCTGGTTTAACGACGATTCCGAACATCACAGTTTGAGAAGCATTTATCAGACTTGTCGATTGCTCTACTACTCGACGTGTTCGTCAGACACATCGAGGTGGCCGCCGCTTAAATAATGATACGTGGCTGTATACGGCGTTGAACCCGGGATCATGCGAACGGTAGTCGAGGGTATTAACCATTGCGCCACGGTCGGTCAACATGTAAAAAGCGCAACTTTAATAACAGATGAGCATTCATAAAAGTGTTGCGCAAACATCCCCTAAAAGGGGCATTTCTTCTATGACACCCTCAGTCAAATTCTTTGCTTCAGACATAATATTTCACATCTTGTGGATGTTAGCTGAGGTTTTATTTAGAGGATTAATTTGCTGACTGTCTTATATTCAATTCAGTGCAATTGAATGAAAGATTAAGTGTACGAATATAAGGGTTAAATTACGCAATTTGTTTGGGTGTTTCCAGAGACGTCCTGGTCATCGGATCAAATTTTTCGAATTTTACAAAGCATTAGTTTGCAATGGAATTGACAAATATTTTAGCAACTGCAGCCGTCTAACGAAAAATTGCAGTTCAAATAAATGTGTCAATTTGAATGGAGGACAATGCCTTACATTTTCATTTTCAGAACTTAGTTCACTACATACGTGTTTTTTACTGAATTTGACTGACTGCAATTCAATTGCTTGGAAATTAAGAGTACATAAATATACGATATATGGAACTGAGGGTACATGGACTAGGTCGATTATTTGTATGGGAAGTATAAGAAGGGGTGTGGTTAATGTGTCGATTTTTATCCATTTTTTGCAGAAACTTATGTAGTATGTGAGTGTAATTTCTCTAAGTGTACATATATTCTAGAAATACCATCAAAACCGCTCCCAGAACATTCAAGTATGATATATGTAATCTCTTTCTCTCTTTATCTGTGGATGGGACTTTTCTAGAATTACGTTTACGACAGTAAGTTATGTTTGTTCCTTTCACTCTCCTTTCACTTGTTATGTAAATAAGAACATTCTAGAATTAAGTCTATGATATACAACACTATTCTGTAAATATGTTTGTCTTTGTTGCACCCATTATGTAAATATATGTCCTCTCTGGAATATCGTAGCATTTTCTAGAATAAGTCGTTTTAGAATAAATAAAAACTTTGTACGTTTGAAGGGAATGAATAAAGTTGACGTTGACGTTGACCAATAGAATTTGGTTAATCGATTGGCCTTCCAAATTCCGTAAAGAGTTCTAATGCAGCACAGTAGACTAATAATTAAGTTGCTCCAGCCTACGAGTGAGGAGCTGCAGAAAGAAAACCAATTTCAGAAAATCAATTTATATGGGAGGTACCAGAAGGACGCGGTCGATATGACTCATCTACAATCCTCGGTAACCGTCTGGGAAAATATTAGGTGTATCAAGTTTAGTAAAATTTTATAAAAATTTACATCAGTCATCGTGTCTACCAGCCAGCCAGCGAAATAGACGATCATATGTACTCAATGGACTTAAAAAGTCAGGGGACACATTTGATCCACAAATACTTGAAATTTTAAACGTTTCTTTCTGGGTGTTACATTTTTGTTCCTTCGGGTAAAAGTATAAAAATAGTCATCTGAGACTGCATAAAATATAAATATTAATGACCGCCGTCTGCTAGACTCAAGGGTATAAAAAGTTGTATAGACATGTCTCATATTCATAACCAGATTGAGTTAAAAATTGAGCAAAATCGACTCGATAGAAATAAACTTGCCAGTATAAGGACTGAAATTTGTCGAAAATGAATTGTAATTTGCAATTGTATTGCTTCAAGATGCAATTATACAGATATTAAAACTATTCATCCCGATTCCCGACTCATACCCATAACGTTATTGATAATTTTTAAAAATGTTATGTGTGATAAGATGGCAGGAAGCCCATTAATACTGTGAATCGTCTGTGATACACTTGTCCAATATCGGTCCAGTTGGAAAATAGTGTTTTTTTTTTCAAAAATCGTATCATTTATAATTTACTTAAAACTTATGTAGTAAAAAAGAAAAGACGCTCTCATCGTGGGAGTGGTTGGGAGAAAAATACTACTAATATGTGTGTTTTAGCCGGAAAACGTTAATAATCGGCATATTATTATAAGTAGATGGCTATTTTAACTCGGGCACTTGCAATGAGTCGATAAATCGTCCACGATGCTGTGTAATACAGTCTATAGTGGGGGTGTATTACTCTTGGACGAGCCGCCTGTTTTTATATCTTCACTCGTAATATTGAAGGTATAGCAGTTTATGATTTGATGCGGCCAAAAATCTAGCATCCAAAAGAAGGTGTCCAAAGTACTAAGCATCTTTTGACTCAATGTGTTTTATGATATTTTAAATCGATTTTAAATATTTATTAAATTCCATCAAAATTTGGCATACGAGTAGTTTTATATTTTGATCACCTTCTGTCACCTCCCATGAAAATTGACTCATTTTCCAAATTTGAATTTTTTCTGTAACTCCTCATTCATTGATGGTCGCAGCTTAAGTTTTTATCTATTGTAATTTTACAAAATATAGGGTTATCCATTTTTCGTTTTCAAGAAAAGTTAAATAAAACACACTTAAAGCTATGATTTCAATGAAACTTTTACTTTATTATAATACTTGGAGCTTAGCTTGGAGTATTATATTATACAATGTAATTTAAATGACCGCCACTAGATTGATAGCAGAAATGGATAGTTATCGAAAAAATATGGTCCAATGACACCTCCAGACCATAATGCGCACCAAATAGCCACTTTTTGTGAATGCAGTGGCTTTTTCACAATCACTCCTGGGTTCTCCGAGCCCCATATGCGACAAATTAGCTTGTTAACGTAACTGCTCAGTGAGAAAAGAGCTTCATGGCTGAAGAAAATGTTGTTCGATTCAAAACTCAAGTTTGAATCACCACTTTTGTAGGAAGTTTTAACTATTTTTACGCGTTCTTCGTTAAAAAATAAATAACACTTCAGTTGACAGGTATTTAACATTAAACATTACTAAAATTTAAAAAAATGGCAGCTTAACCACGTTCTTTTGTATCTTCCATACCCCCATTATTTTTAGGTGCATATTTAATGAAATTAATTCAATTTTGGCAAACGTTGAGCGTTTGCCAAAGTATGATCTCTCTTAGACTTTAGAAATACGAATGTTTGTTCATGGTGTTGACCTAAAATTGTCTGTAAACTACTAGAAAAATGGACGAACTTACAATGCCTTTACTGGTGCTCACCCTAATGACCAATTAGTCGTACTGAATTCAATTAAATTTGGCACATATCATGCGTTTGGTGAACTAAATTCTAAGGATGAAAATAGGATGTCCTTTCTTGAACCACCCATGACTTATCGAAATTTGATTTTCCCTGTTATTCCTTATACTTAAGTATTTGCTAAGTGTATTGCGTTGTAATGCTTCGAAAATGTTGAAAAAATTGGTCGGATGACCACTCCCTCCTTGGTAACTCCAGGGAACTCCATAAATTTTCAGATTCCAAACTTTTATTCAATTGCACTGAATACAGTATAGTTTATGTTGCAGGCTTAAAACCTGATTCAGCGCTGCGAATTAAAGTGTATTGCATTTGGCCGATTTAGTAAAAGGGTGATTTTTTAATCGTAGTTTTCTTTTAAATCAAGTAAAACACTCAAACTCGCGTCATATTATAAATTATTGGAATCGATAAATTGGTATTTGCCATTTAAATTTTAAAGATAATTTCATGTTAATGTTGTCCGCGGCTCCGTCTCAAAATGTCCATTCGGAAGGTCCTATTTTTCGTCACTTTTTCGAGCATATCGGCCTGTATTCCACGAATAACGCGTCTTATGTTATCCTGTAAGGCTTCAATAGTGTTCGGCTTGTCCACATAGACTAACGACTTCACAAAACCCCACCAGAAATAATCAAGAGGCGTTAAATCGGAAGATCTTGGGGGCCAACTCACAAGGACAAATCGAGAGATAAGCTGCTCACTAAATAAATCTCTCAACATATGCATTGTTTCACGAGCAGTGTGGCATGTTGCACCGTCCTGGGGAACCCACATGTCAACCAAGTTCAACTCAGCCAATTGGGGCAAAAAAAAAAAAATCGATATCATTATCAAGGCTTGATATCGTTTGCCGTTGATGGTAACGTTTTTTCCTCGGTCGTTTTTGAAAAAAAATGGACCGATGATGGCACCAGTCTATAAACCACACCAAACGACAGTCGTTCGGGATGCATCGGTAATTCATGTATGGCATGTAGCTGTTCATTACTCCAGATGCGACAGTTTTGCTGTTACATATCCGTTCAGTAAGAAATAAGCCTCATCGCTGAACACAATTTTTCGATAAAACAGCGGATTTTCATTGAGCTTTTGTAAGGCCCATTCACCAAATTAGTCAAACAGTCAAATTAGACATTGTGGTAGGTTATTTGGCTTCAATTCCTGCATGAGTTGAATTTTATAGGCTTTCAAACCCAAATCGACGTGTAAAATTTTCCTTGTGGTTGAGTAACACTTGCCCAATCGTTGAGAACGGCGACGAATTGACAATTTCACGATCGTCATTAACACTGGCCGCTACGGCTGCAATATTTTCTTCGATACGTACTCTACATATCACATAAATTTGGTGTGAAATTTGAAGATAACAGCACGAATTGTTGATTCAGCAGGTCGATTATAACGAACATAAAAAGGTCGTATCAAACGATGCACATTTGTCACAGAGCACTAATTTTGAAAATAAATTTTAACGATTTGCAATCGTTGCTCGGTTGTTAGTCTTTCTATGATGAAATGGCGGAGTATACTGTACACTTTTCACTTTGACAGTTGACGTTTGGACGCTATTACCAATCAGTGCTGCCTACCTGAAAAACTTTAATCTTACAAAATCATCCTATACAAATCAGTGGTCTCCCTATTTGTTTTTTCGTTCCATTGAGTCTTAACTCAAAGTATTTTTTTATAAGGACTTGGTGATTTTTCACGCATTCTCTGGCCTCTGTCAAATCTCGATGAATATCAGTTTTTAGAAAAAAAAACCGTGGCGCTAAATTTTACAAAGAGATGACTTCTGGTTAGTGCCTCGTTGTTAACTGCATTAATATGAGAAATAAGACTTGTATGATTATGATCCCCAAACAATCGAATATCGGGTCAAAGATGAAACAAGATCTAAAAGGCCACATCAAGTTGGTCGAAATCAAGATTAGGAAGACGGTTTTCTTCTTCAACGCTACAATAATCTTTGTGTGTTACGGTTCTCTTTCATCAGGGCAAAAAGCGAAGATTATTATTTGAGTGTTATGCGTTTTCGACGTAAAGGTATTCCTCAAAAGAAGATAAATTTATGGACAGGAAAATCTTGTACCGTGATATTACATCATCTCAGTGCACTCTGTTTGTAAGGTTTTTGCCAAAAATTCATCCATTATCGCTCAACAATCAACGTATTCGCCTGATTTAGAGTCATATACTTCTTGACCACACCTTAATTCAAATGGGGACACTGGTTTGAGTCAATAGAAAAGATTCATCCTGGAACGCAGCGTATGGTGAAGGCCGTGCAGGAAGGTGACTCCTTGCCATGCCTTTGGAAAAAACGTTGGCATAGGTGTCCGGTGTCCTTTGAATGCGATGATATTGATTTGAATGATTAAGTAATAATTTTTTGAATAAAGTGTTAATTATAGTATTTGGGGTTTGGAGAAAAATAACATAATTTTGAATCGAATTCAGTTTTAATTTAAAACTCACTGTAATTCAATTTCTCTTTTTTGGGCGAAGAACAAAGAAGAATTGATTTTATGGCAGTACAGCCAATTGAATTAAAAAGAATTAAAATAACAAATTATGTTTTCCAAAAGTAAACAAATTAATTTTGGAAATTAAACAGCAATCAAAACGATCAAACAAATTAAATTACAACCAAATATTAATATTGAAACTGGCCTTTAATTCTCTCTCAAAGTTAGAGAAGTCTCATTTTACTTTTGAAAAGAAACATAATTTCGTACTACGTCGGCAGCGTATTGACAAAAAAAAAAATTAAAAATTTCCAGCTATTGTCTAGAGTGATCTAAAGATTCAATCGTCTGGAAGTCACCAGCGTCTAAAACATATAATTCAGTAGCATTTCTGCTAAAAGCATATGTAAAATGGCCAATGATACAACTAAAACAGCTCGACGGACACGCTGTTAACAATATAACTGACACAAGTTTGGAATAGACGCATTTCCATTGGCATTCCTACCCTTTAAAAAAAGTGCAAGTCATTCCAAAGAATAGTATTTTCATAGTTTCCACAAATGCTATATCAGCATACATTACGCTTCTTGACAAGCTCATTTTAATTACGTCAAATAGACTGATGAAATAATTATATAATTATATTATAATATAATATAATTATATTATAATTATATTACAATCGACAGTCGTTGTAAGAATATTAAACACTTTGAGCATTTTATTTTTGTGTTTGAGATAAAATCTTAAACATTTTTAACACGTGTTTGCAATTATTGTTCGTTAACAACTTAAATTAATTAGTTACGTGAATTCTGGATATGGTGAAAAGGCAGCCCTATAACAAGCTTATATTAAATCCTCTGATGATTAGCCATTTTTTCACCACTTTCAGACCACGATCAAAGGATCTTTTTAATTTTTCTGCATGCCTTTTGTAGCAATGTAGATGATAGCCAATACTTATTTTAGAGTGTACTTATTCTAGAGGATACTGACTGTATGATATGACTTCCCTATTATCCCTTATGTAAATGGTGTTCCAATAAGAACGCAAGATTTAAATTTTAAATAAAACACACATATATATAAAAAAAAAATCGTCAAACTTCATTATATCGTAAAGTAGACAGAATGAGGTTATGTATGGAACAACACATCGGGCAGATGGCCGCTGCGGCTTTGCTGGCACACACGCGATCTTTTAATGAAATTTTCAATGACCGTTTTGCATAAATGCTGCGGTATTTCATTAATGCAGCGTCCACTTTCCTCTTTTAAGACTTGAGTCGTCGTCGGCTTATTCGCGTAAACCATCGACTTCAAAAAACCCCAAGGAAAAAAGTCTAATGGCGTTAAATCGCACGATCTAGGCGGCCAATTCTGGTCTCCAAAACGCGAAATAACACGATCGGGAAACGACTGATGCAGCAATTGAATTGTTTCTCTGGCTGTATAACATGTGACGCCGTCTTGTTGAAACGAAAAAACTGGTTATCATTTCACGATACTGAACACCATTGACTGTTTGCGCTTGACATGCCTCATTTTTATAAAAAAAAGGTCCAATGATTCCTCCAGCCTAAAATCCACACCACACAGTGACACGTTGAGGATGCACTTACTTCTCGTGAATCACTCGAGGATTTTATCACCCCAAATGCGACAACTCTGGCTATTGACGAAGCCATCAAGATGGAAATGGGCCAGCATTTTCATGTTGTCTCTCCAATACACAATTAACGAACTCCCTTCGCTGTCCATGCTCAGTTAGCTTCAGTTCCTGAGTCAATTGAACTTTGTATGCATGAAGATGCAAATCTTTTGTCAAAATTCGCTGCATTGTGGATTTGGAGACACCAATTTGCTGAGCTCGGTGTCGAATTGAGGTGGATGGAATTTGGGCGACATCATCACGTACAGCTGCGATATTTTCGATCGATCGACCTGATCGAAGGCGCATTGTTGTCTTTGCATCACTAACAGACCCAATTTTGGCAAATTTATCCATTAATCTCTTTACCTGTTGACTCTTTTCGTGCATTATTGTGGCCCCAAATTGATCGCAATTTGCAAACTGTTGCCGCAAAACTTTCACCATTTTGGTAAAACAATTTCACAATGAGAATGCGTTGTTCATTCGTGTAGCGCTTTATTTTTACTAACCTCGTACCTTCTCCTAGCAAACAATAACAATTGTTCAAATGTCAAACAATGACACTTCGAATGACGCCAAATTTAAACCTTGTGTTCTTGTTGGGACACCCTTTACTTACCTTTCCTTATAATATATTTGTCTTACTCCTAGCCATAAGTTTTAATGTAATATGAATATATATTTATCCTTTTCTACCAATTCAAACCATGTTAAATTATGTACTCAACTGACGAAATGAGATCAACAGATCTTTCAATAAAGTGAACTTGAAAAGAAAAGACGTGTTGCGGAGTTTCATTATTTACTACACTTTTTTTTACTGGGTAGCACATAAGGAGCATCCGAAAATGTAAAAAAATCATCGATAAATTTAACATGAGCTTGCTTGTTATAGTAGGGATGCTGTTCTATTTGGCTCCATTTCGCTACATTTTCATTAGATTTCATAAACCGGTAAAAACCACCAATTTTTATACAAAAAGAACTGTTTTTGTAGGCGCCTACGAAATTACTGCTTTTTAATATGAAAATCTTCATCACAAAAAATATTTTAATGTTGCATCTCAGGATCGCAATAGAATTTCAGCAAACCACCTGAAAATACATATAGTACGAGGGCGGTCCCAAAACTAGCCGACCTGACGTATAGATGATACAAGTAGTTTGAACAAATAAACTATAGGTATTTTGATGAAAAGTGATAATCTTATAAAACATATGTTTTAAGCTTCAAGGCTCCACAATTGTTTAGGTAACTTTTATTTGAGAGTTTGTAAACATGGAAAAATTCGTCACCATTATGTAATTCAATATTTTCATTTGGTAGGTCTCAGTCCAACCAATATTAAATCTGAGCTAGTTTCTACTTTGGTGATGTCTGCTCCTTCGTTTACGATTGTAAAAGGTTGGGTAGCAAAGTTTAAACGAAGCCGTACGAGCTGCCAAGACGAATAATGTAGTCGACCAATTGAAGTGTCAACGCCAGACACGGTTAAGAAAATCCACAAAATAGTATTGGATGATCGTCGGCTGAAGATGCGTGTGCTAGCTGAAATGATAGGCATTTCAAAAAATGGTGCATATCGTATATTGGCCGAAGATTTGAAGATAAGAAAGCTGTGTGCAAGATGGGTGCAGCATCGTGAAAATGTTTCAGTAGATTGTTTAGCGATGTTTCACTGAAATAAAGCCAACAATTTGCGTCGATTTATAACCATAGATGAGACGGGTCTACCACTTTACACTTGAGACAACGAATTGGCCGTTCCTTTGTCTCATCTGTAAAGTGAACGCAGTTAACTGGTTTGGGAGAATCGAAGACGGTTCCATCTGCAGACAAGGTCATGGTGTCTGTTTTTTGGGACGCGCATGGGATTATTATTATTGATTATCTTAAGGAAGGTAAAAACACCAACAGCGAATGTTATGCTGATTTTTTTGCAGCGTTTAGGTTGTTCCATCAAGACAATGCACATTCACTATTGCGATGGAAAAAATTAATGAGTTAAGGTTCTAATTGCTTCATCACGCATCTTATTCGCCAGATTTAGCTCCATCGAATTTTTTTTTCTATTTCCAAACTTGAAAAATGGTTCAATGGTTAAAGATTCACCAACAATGAAGAAGTGGAGTCTGCGGTTGATCACTATTTTAAGGAGCTTGACAGGTCTTACTATGAACAGGATAAAGAAGCTATTGAATATCGCTGGAAAAAGTGCATCGCTGGAGATTACGCTGAAAAACGAAGAACATTTTTCCCAACTTCTTTGCCTTTTCTGTTAGGTCGGCTAGTTTTGGAACCGCCCGTATGCCACGAAATATTTGTTTATGTTATGATTTCATTATATGTTTACTAGTTTTTTTAATAAATCCAATTCAATATGGCATAACTAATGTGAGATGAAGTTTAGTGGGAAACAAAAGAGCGTTTAATCATTATAATTGGACGTTGTTAAAACGAAACCAGTGAAGCTATGAAAATGATATTCTTGGGGAATGACTTCTTCTTCTTTTTTTGTGGGTTGTTCACAATTGATCACACGCCATGGCATTCATCATTCTTTGAACGGTTTCGTCATTATTTCATGGTGTTCGTAGATTATTAATAACAAAACTGATGTTCGATGTTGTCATTAGGTCCACCTTTAGTAATGAGAAAAATAGAAACACGTAAAAAATATGGTAAAAAGAAATCCAATTTCCCCAGTAGAAATAATTTGAATTTAGTGTTTTAAAGAAATACTCAAGCAGTTTTATGATTGCTTTTCTTAATATTGGTTGAGCACGAGTCAAAAAGAAAATACAAGTAAGTCATATTTTGCAGTTTCTCCTCAATTATGGCTACTACTGTAACAGCCATTAACGCTCAGATTTGGTTTCATCGATTCCGTGTCGGAAATTTTGATGTCCAGAAGGTCAATTGTCTAAAATGTCGATTGAATGATAGAAATTACCGAGCTAAACATTACAAAAAGAGGTATTTGGAACTACTTGAGAAAGGCTGGAAGCAACAAGAAGCTCTATGTATGGGTGCCACAAGAATTAACGCAAAAAAAAACGTTAAGGACCGAATTTTAATTAGCGAATCACTGGTGAGTCGCAACAAAATCGATTCAACGACTGGTCAAACAAAGCGGATTATGACAACGTCATAAACGAAAACGATAATAGTAGAAGTGCCGAAAGGCAGCGCAAATGATGGCCAAGCCAAGATTGGCGGTTATAAAGGTTTTGTTGTGTGTTTGGTGGGACTGACAGGGAATCATTTGCCATGAGATGCTTCCCTACGGCCAAACATTCAATGCGGACCTGCAACGTTAACAATTAGATCGTCTGAATGAAACAATCGCCTGCAAGCCTGCTTTGGTCAATAAGAGAGGAATTGTGTTCGATCAGGATAACGCCAAGAAACACATTGATAGCTTGATTTGGAAGTTCTTATGCGTCCCGAAACGACGCAAAGTGATTACAATCTGTTTCCGTCTATGGCAAATAATTTTGCTGGTAAAAAATCTCCGCCAGAGAAGCCTGTGAAATAAGTTTTCTCCAGCTTTTTGCCAATAGGGGCGAATGGTTCTATGAGAGAGGCATAATGGGATAGGAAATTTGCTTGCATCCCATGATTGGGATATGGGAGTGCTTCCCACATTCAGTGAATTTGAACGCATTTGAGAATTTTTTACTATCGAAGTAGTTCTTAGACGTTCTTAGTTCTTCGAACCAACAACCATATGCACGATGTTCTAACCATCATGTCACGGCCGATTGTAAGAGCTAAATCGAACTTGTGAAAAATGACACTTTCACAGAACTTCACGCTTTTGTAGCAACAAAACGGTTAATAGCTCTGCCATCATTTTTTGACAAGCATTAGTCTGTTGTATTGTTTGAAAGTCTACTAAAGCATAACACCATGGAGGTGGTCATCTATAAATAGGAACAGAAATAGTTCGAAAGGTAAAGGCCAGAATTCGACAAAACCCAGTTCAATTGGTGAAAAACTTCAGTATAGGGCGCGTATTAACAGATGAACTACGAACAGATGAACTCTATAGAAAAAGAAAAAGCGCAAGATTTATTATCTGCACAATAGACAGCAGTTTGCAAACAAACAAAACAATCGTATATAGCTAGAGTGCAAGTCAAAAGACAATTTAGTCCAGCAAATTGCTTTGTGAAAGCCAGCGTCTGCATCAATGATACATCACAAATTCACAGTGAAAAGGTTTTTAGTGACTTTAAATGATATTTTGCACGCAAACAATTCGGTAGAATCCCTTAAAAGTTTCAACAAGACCTTAGTCTTAGTCCAAGTTTCATTTCTTCACAACAACAGCCACCACATACCCGAAACTTAACCGCCATATAATTTCCACATGGTCCATTTTGGAGGCCAAAGTACCAACTCAAAATATGACACGGTCAACACCTTGAAAAGTGTTCTTCGCCGAGAATAGGACAAAATACCATCAAGCTGCATTCGTGGAGCGTTACAAATTTATAATGATACTATAAGGGCTAAAGATGACTATGAGGGCGGTCCCAAACCTAGCCAACCTATCATATAGATGTTGCCAATGTTGGTGAAAACTGGCAACCTATAAAACATGCATTTTAAGTTTCTAGGCTCCACGTTATTTAGAATTTTTATTTGAGCCATTAAACGATCTCAGTGAATTTTTTAAACATGGAAAAATTTGTCACCGTTATGTTCACTTTCATTTCAATATTTTCATTTGAAAAATTTTAGTCTAACCGATATTAAAGCCGAGCTAGATTCAATTCTGAGAGAGTCTGTTCCTTCGTTTGCGATTGTAAAATATTGGGTAGCAGAGTTTAAACGAGCCCGTACGAGTTGCCAAAACGAACACTGTAGTGGCCAGACATGGTTAAGAAAATCCACAAAATGGTATTGGATGATCGTCGGCTAAAGGTGGGTAAGCTAACTGAAATGATATCAAATATCGAATTTTGCATCAATTTATAACCATGGATGAGGCATGGATCAACAATTGTCCTGTTATCTCCAAATTTCGTTGGACATAAAACCATCGACTCGCATATGTACGTAGAGTGCGTACCGAAGAAAATATTGCAGCCGTAGCGACCACTGTTAATGGCGATCATGAAATGTCAATTCGTCGCCGGTCTCAGCGATTGTCATGTGTTACTCAACCACAAGGAAATTTTTTTTGGTCTATGTGGACAAGCCGAACACTATAGAAGCATTACAGGATAAGATAACACGCGTTATTCGTGGAATACAGGTCGAAAAGCTCGAAAAAGTGACGAAAAATTTGACTTTCCGGATGGACACTTTGAGACGGAGCCGCGGACAACATTAACATGATGGTATCTTTAAAAATTAAGTGGCAAAGACCAATTTATCGATTCCAATAGAAAATTTTAATATATGATGCAAATTTGAATGTTTTATTCGATTTAAAAAAAAAACTACGATTATAAAATTTTCCTATACTTCTTTTGTTGAATCAAATTTGATGTGTAATTCAATATATGTCAACATTGCTACACAAATAATTATCAGAATATTAATTCCGTTTGAAGGCCATGCAGTATTTGTCTTAAATGTTCAATTTTCGGCTTGAGAATTCTATTTTAAGGCAAGCAGTATGACGGCGAAAATTTTGTATAAGCAGAATTTCGGCTGTGTAGTTGCACATACTTTGTTAGGGTAAAAAAAAAAATTCATTTGACGTCGATACCAGCCTTAAAACTTATCAATGTTCCCACGTTCATTGGTTTTAATGATATTTCGGACAAGTTTTGAACCGCAAGACGTGACTTTATGCACGGTTTTGAATATTCTCTTTTTACTGCGGACTTTAAATTACGAATTTTTTTCACCTCTGATTAAATGTTTACATTTCATAAATTTGTGTCCAACATTAAAGTGAACAGTATTAAATTCGCTTGACGTTTTCTGTTTTTTGACTACAGTCATGTCCGATCATAGGAGACAGATACGATACTCGTAGTTGCATAACAAACATATTGGCCGATACAACCGGGAACAGGGAAAGACATTTTTTTACGATATTCGGGTTTCTTCAATGGCTTTACGCCAGAGCTACATATACTTAATCGTTTCAACACCATATTTTAATTTCTTCAGAGGGAATCAAGTTGTATATCTTCTGATACGGTACAAAAAATCGTTAAAATCGCTATTTGTTGACCAAATTTGTTTTCTGACTTTCTAAGCCGATTGATCTAATTCCATCAGTCTGGTCAGATGGCGACTGGCTGATTCCGTTGTAAATCTCAAGGAAACTTCTTGCAACTTGACACAGCCTTATATTTTGCCTTCCTTATTGAGGGTTTGGTCCAGCAGAATAAAATCACAATACACAATGCAACTATAATTGAAGAAAACTGTCAGCGTAACCTTGATTTTTGAGCGACTTTGGTGCGATTTTTCCGGTTTTGCTTCACCTTTGGCACGACATTTACTCGATCAGCCTTTTGTTTCCAGATCATATCCATAAATCCAAGTCCCATCTCCCATAATAATGCTTTTTATAACGTACTGATAGGCAGAAAATCACTCACAGATTTCAAAGCAACCGTTCTTTTCGAAAAAATAAATGTTTTTGATACCAATCGATATTTAATGCATCTAAAGCTCAAAATGTCTTTGCGGATGTGGTTGACTGATCCCTTTCAAATGCCAACGTCATCCGCAAGGTTCTTAATTGTATTTAACAACGGTTTTTGAGTACTAAATCTCAGACTATTTGAACGTAACTTTCTTTAATCGGAAGAGGTTGATGGTCATTTGGGGGGAGAGCTCTTTGTCTTTAACTCGTTCTCGGCCTCCTTTGAACTATTTATGTCACTTGCAAACATTTCTTTCTAGCAAAATTTGTTCACCGAACGACTTTAACAATATTCCAAATCTTACCGCAGCAGAAATTTTGTAAACAAAATTTGATGCAACATTTTTGACCAACAAAATCACACATTGTAATAACCACCGAAATTATTTTTTGCGTCGTACAAAACCTAGCGCCAGTGTGGTCAAATCTGGAGATTTGTCACCAAACATGGCGATTTTAAAGGCCTTTGGCGATGAACATTTTAGAATTTGGATTGGCGATTTGCTTGGCGGTTGTTTACGCGTTTGAATATTTTCTTGGCGATATTTTCTATTTTACATCAGTATGACAGTGGGGCGTAAAAAAATTGCATACGTATTCTTCTTAGACATGTGATTCCTTGCCACAACGGAAGTAGGTAGGCATGCACCAGGCTTAATACGTCGTTTTGTCATATCCTTTTGGGACTTTTGTAAAAGATATAATCTTTCAGCATTATTAAATGCATTGCGAGAATCACGTTCAGAGCTGAGTTTTAGAACATAAAAATAAATGTCAATAATTACTAAAAGACGACAAAAGAACGACATTTTCAAATCAGTGAATTAAATCACAATATCTGAACAAAGTAAATGGATAAATTTCAACAAATAATTATAAAAAACGAACCTTTTTCGAACTGCTTAAATGATTTTCCTTACTTCTTGGTTTAAGTCCGATTTAGACTGACTTAAAGTAGCTCTTCGTTACCCATCAACGAGCAACGCTTCAAATGCGTTCAGATTTGCATTGAGATCACAAATAAATCAGAGCTACAAATTACATTTGTAAGGATGTACGAAAATAAACTGTGTTTTTTAGATGAAATAACAGGATTATATATTTTAGCGATGAAATTACAAAAAAAAATTGACAACACTGTTCATTCAATATAGAAAATAGATACAGGGTGTCCGTCGGGAAGGTATACTACTTTGTTTGCTTATAATTTTTGATTAAATGAAAGAAAATAGATCTTATATTCCTAAATGTTTTATTTAATGTCGGCAATTATGTATGGAATACAATATCAGATAAATATCTGCCTCTGTTAGCCTCACAAATGCCAGCCCATTTGAGCACATTTTTCATTACATTCTCAAACATTTCATTTTCATTTCATGAATATTTTGTTTGAGTTGCTCAAGCGTTTCTCGTTTGTTTGCATAAACCTTGCTTTTCAGATATCCCCACAAGAAGAAGTCCGGAGCAGTCAAATCAGGCGACCGTGGAGGCCAATCAGTTGTGAAAAGTGGTCTCGCAGTAATTACTTTGTAACCTTGGCTGTATGCGATGTGACACCGTCTCATTGATACCAGATGTTAATCAAGCCCAAAGCATGCAGTTGTGGCGTTAAAAAGTCTTCAATCATATCACGATATCGCTCTCGATTGACAGTTACCGTTAAGCCGTTTTCAGTTTCAAAGAAGTAAAGTCCAATGATTCCTCTTGACCAAATTGCACACTAGATTGTTACTTTTAAAGGAAGCAAAGGTGACTGATAAATAATTTGCCCAGAACCGACTATTCTGTTTATTCACATATCCATTCAAATGAAAATGTGCCTCGTGCCTCGTCACTCATTATTATATTTTAATGAAAATTGGGGCTGTCATGGGCGAGCTGTAACATCCTATTGGCATATGTACAGCAGCGTAAATGGTCTTGTGGAAGAAGCTCTTGTGTCAACTGAATTTTAAATGGAGACAAATGCAAATCCTTGTGCAAAATTGTGGCCAAAGTTGTTCTTTGAAGACCAAGCTCCTGAGCACGGTGTCGAATTGAGGTTGATGGATTGTTTTGAATACTTTCTTGAGCAGTAGTAATGTTTTCAGCCGATTTTGCAGTACGTTATGGTCATTGCTTGGCCCTATGAGCTACAGACCCTCTTTCTTCGAAATTATTCACTACTCGTGCGTCTTGTTGGCAGGTTGTTTCTTCCAAAAATTTCATGTAACTTTCTCATCGTCACAGTAATCGTTGGTTTATCGAATATTCAAGACTAATGTTTACCAAAATCGTTACAAAATAAAGTAGTATACCTCCCCGACGGACAGCCTGTATTTCTACCGGTTTTATTTAAATTGAAAGCTGAAATTAATTTTTGGACATTAACATGTATTAAACTGCTCTGTTATGGTTGGCATAAATTGAAAGATCAACCAGATAAACACGCCCTTTCTGGTCATCCTATAGTATTGCTTAATTTAAGCCATGTGTTTCAATGGCTTTAAATTTTAGAAATCATCTGGCATTTAGTCAACTCAGTTCTGAGAAGAAGAATGAACTGTCTTTCAACTCCCCTTAGGGTACCTCCCTTAGGTACAAATTGGTCTATTATTTGCCAGTGGAAGTTGTAAATGTATTTGTTATATTTATTACGCTTCTTCTGGCTTTTGCACCATCTCAAAAGAAAATTGGTGAAATCTGACACAAATTTCTTTACTGGTTATAGGAGGATTTGTGAAGACCCACGAAATACGCATCAGTTTCTTTGAGTGAATGGGCACTTTAACAAGGATTTAGGACGATGCCGCCTTATGGGAAGTCCACTAGGCAGCAATACAGAAAGCCATATTTTGGTGTGGATTGTGGACTGGCGGCATTATCAGTCCGTACTTCTTTGAAAACGATGACGACATTGCTATCGCTATCAAAGGAGAACGCTACCGGTTGATTATAACTAATTTCTATTTGCCATAATTGGCTGTAATGGATATTGTTAGTTAAATGTTATTGCAATAGGGCGATAGTGCACCCCATTTGGCTGATGGTCATGATTATGTCACATAGGGGCGACATTGATTGGTCACCGAGTACGTGCGATTTGGCTCCATTAGATTTTTCAATGTGAGGTTTTTTAAAGTGGCAGGCCTATGACACTAAGCCACAAACAGTCTGTGTCACCCAATCTATGCCATAGTTATCGAAGATAGAACTTCTCTCGAGCAAGCCACCAAAAGAAACCCTGACGACTATTTGGGCGATGCCACATCCATATGCCATATCTCAAACGCAGTATGTTTTATTCCATTTTTACATGTATCCGTCCCTATTGGAAAACACTGGAGTATTCGCTATTCACTGTTTAATTGATGAATAGAATATCGTGAGTGTCCCATAATACGGACGTCCTTATCCTACCAACTAACTGTTAGAATTTAATGCACTTTGAGCGGCGATTGGATTCAGGAGGGTAGAGGTGAACAATATCGGTGCCTGTACGGTCTCGTTTAAAATCGGCAAACCATCGACAAATGGCTGTTTTCGATGGTCAAGATGCGTCAAGCCGTTACGGAGTTTTAATGGTATATTTTCCTATAAAAAACAGAATACATTATTTACAAAATATTCATCATCGCTATGGTAGAGAAAAAAAAGCGAAAGTAGTGCAACATAAAAAGCATTGTTGGTCAAACGTTAATATTATATGAAATTTTTAAAACCTGTTGTTTGAGTGTTTTCGCTGTCTAAAATATTTTGGCTTAATATTAAAATCCAAAAGTCAGCAAAGGGCATCGCATGAGAGTATTCATAAGCCAATTAATCTGATTAAAGTTTCTGAACTGTTTTTGTAATGATTTGAATTGAAAAATTAATCAGCAATTTGGATACAATGACGTCTTTTTATTATACTCTTTTTCTGCTGTTGGAATTAATCTTCTTATCAGTTGCATTTCAAAGTCATTTCAGAGATATAAATAGCGACCGCATGATAAATGCAGCACATAACAGAGATAATAATTGGAATAGATTTATATAGATAGCGAAGGTAAAATAAAAATTACTAACCCATAACAAAACACTTTTCAACAAAACCGGGGAAAAAGTGTTGGTTAACACAAACAAGTCAAAATTATGCAAATCATGCAAAGACCATTCATTTCGCTTTGATCGCTGTTACTTCGCAAGCGCATTGAGCCAAATGATATCATTGATTACCAATTTTAAAACATTTGAGTATTTGAGTCGAAGCACAAACGAAAACGCAAACATGATCGGTATTCATGGCGCACGCGCAACAAACCAAACATAAATGTTAAACGCTCATGTGCGCTCAATTTACCTTGACGCCGTTTATGCAAACTTAAACTAAATAATCGCATGCGGTATTTCCAAAAGAAGACTTTTAGTAATTCACACAAAAATTCAGAAAAACTCCAAATAAGTTACAAGACACACTTACAAAGTCCATGCTCTGGATGTGAGCACTCCTCCTGCCCCGGTCGACCAGTGGCCTAGTATTTTTTTTTTTTTTTTTTTTCAGCTAACCACCACCAGTTGTAAAGTGGGTCAATTACATGCACCACTCGCGATAAACGTCCGCTATTCGGACTAAAATGTTGTTGAACTGTTACAACAACCAGCAACTTTTAATGTAGACACAATTATGTACCAAACAATGGCAACAACACAAATTGTTTGTTGGTTCAAGCCAACTTTGATATCACAACGAAACGAAGAAATCGCCGCGCTTTTTCATGTGTCACAAACAGCTGTTTGTTTTCGAAGATTGACCATTTGATCTTTCACACTCATTCACTGGGTATCTTTCATTACTTCTACAGTGTTCCGTTTCGCACAAACACTGGTATTCTTTAAAGCCAACTTGTCGTCGTCTCGATTTTAACCGCTTTAGCGTTTTCGACAACGATTCTTCCTCTTTCCGTAAACAATCCGCGGCAAACTAACACTAAACCTCGCGTAACGGCCTGCAATCACTGACTACCAGTAGCAAAGCCACACTTGTGGTTGTGTACCAGTCGATGATTGAGCAGACAGGAAAGACAGCCAGCATTAACTACTCGTACTCAGGTGCGATCAAACACAACACGATTCTCTCATTGGTAATAGAATAAGTGAGTCTCTTTTTCTCACAACAATCGCATAAAAACTTTATTGTTTTCTTAGCTTTTGTTTACCTTCGTTTTTTTTTTTTTTTTGGTGAAGATCATCATCATCGTAGCAACGCGATGTTATCCAATCATTACTATCTGAATTTTTGGGCGGCCGGTTTTTCATGATTAACTTTATGCGACTGCTTGGAACCTTCTTTAAAGGCTGGTATTGACTTTAAATCATTTTTTTTTAATTGTGTAAGCAGGATGCCGTGGTAATTTCGACATTAAGTTTCCCTTTCCAATATGATCCAGTGAAGATATTTCTTCTTATGTGGCGACTGGAATAGATAGCCTTATCTATTATACGCTGCCCGTAGAAAATAATTCCAGGCGCTTCGATCTTCTGCGCTTCCGTTCCAATTCGTCACACCAAGCTTCGATAATATTTCAAACACCTGGTTCTTCTAACGGAGTTTTGGTCGCCCTCTTCTGTGCCGTCCATCGAGTTCCTTGTCGAAAACTTTTCGTGCCGGAGCATTTGCGTCCATCCGCACAACACGACCCAGCCAACGCAATCGCTGTATATTAATGCGTTTGACCACGTCGATGTCGGCATATAGCTCATACAGCTCATTGTTCCATATATTTTCCGGAGTATTTTCCTCTTAAAAATTGCCAGTACTGATTCATCCGCTTGCGTCATAATACATTCTGCGCCATATAACAAGACGGTTAGAACCAGCGTCTGGTACAGTCGGATTTTTGTTTGTCATTGAATCGCTTGCTTAGCCTATAGTATCATCTGTTAGCAAGCAATATATATATTAGGGTGACAATCGTTTGTATAAAAAAAAATTTGTTTGAATTTCTCGGGGTGCGGGTCGGATTATTGTGACACTAGGTCTAAAACTTCTGTGCTGAAAATGTGAGTCACATTGGACAACGCTTTCGGGACGCGCATTGAGGTCAAAAGTCAGATATATGCCAATGTTACTATATATGTATATGAAATTAACAACAAACACTACAAAAAACGTTTTCAAGAGATTTTCAATTCCTACGGACTTTTTCATCAAAGACCCGCATTCTTGGAATGTTTTGGAGGAGTACGTAAAAGGAAAAAACATTGTTCAAAACTTAAGTGTTGTCAACGATAGTGCCGAAAGAGGCATTAAATTGATTCAAGAGTACCATGGAATAATTACAACAGATGAGGAACAGAAACAACATTTAATGAAAGTAAGTATCTTCTTTTATTGCTTGTGTGTTAAATTTATTTTTGTTATCGTTGTTTTTTTTTTTTGACATATTACAGGTGGTACAAAGCTATAGGCGGCAGTATTCGAAAAGTGCTAATCTACAATCTCTACAAAAAGATTTTGGTGTATAAATTATTTTATATAATTTTTTTTTTAGTTTTTATAAATTATTTATTTTTAAAATAAAAAAAATAAAAATTTTTGAAATCATTTTTTAATTCATACATACACCCAAACAAAGGCATCTATCAATTTACACCAAATAATGAAGAATATTAAAGGATTTAGCGACAATATAGTTTCTGGGTCACTTTGACTAAAAGGACATACTAGGGATAATTTCCAAAAATTTTTTTACTTTTTATCATTAATTTCGAAGAAAACTATTTTACTTTCTTTTAAAATAAATAAATCGACATATTTTCGCAAAATAATGTAGAAAGTTAAAGAGTTTCACAAATGTGTTTTATATAAATAGTAAAATTTGCATATATCTGACCTTTGACCTCAATGCGCGTCCTGAAAGCGTTGTCCAATTTGGCTCAAATTTTCAGCACTGAAGTTTTAGACCTAGTGTCACAATAATCCGACCCGCATCCCGAGAAAAATATCATAATAAATTTCTTGATATTTCACACCGATGACAATTTAACGGAATTTAATGTTTTCTTATTATTTTGCTTTATTTTTTGAAAATTTAGCCAATTTAATCATTTAACCAATTTGTAAAAAAGTTTGCCGATAATTAGTCTACACTCTGCAGGGTGTTATAAAAAAAGAATTGTTTAGATATCACCAAAACTAAGGGCGCTACCATTCCCTAAAGTTGAAGTTGTCGAAAAAATATACATTTTGTGTTGTTGTAGCCTACAACACAAAAAAAAAGTAAAACTGTGTAGAAAATAAAATACACACTGATATTGTCTACTTTATATATTTTTTTTACAGTTTTTTTGATACGACTGAGAACGTAACACCCATAAGCAAGCGCCTAAAGTGTCAATTATTTTTTGACCAAATGTGTCCATGCCCTTTTTAAGTCGATTGAGAGATGTCCGTCCGTCTGGCTGGCAGGTTGGTGGGCACAACAGCTGTCACAAATCTTCACTGAACTTGTCAAAACTTGGGACAGCCTAATACTTTTCCGGATTGTAGGCGGGAATTGTAAATGAGCTATGCCTCATTACAATCTGCCTTGCCAATTGATCGAATTTTTGCAATTGAAATTTCCCCTGTAACTGTACATGCTCAGGCCAGAGTAAATTAGAATTCTGTCTATTTCATTCGTTTTTTTTTTTTTGCCATACATACTTGGTCGAATTTGAACAAATCGACCGACTAATCAAGCCACTTCTAGTACCTCCCGTACATAGGGCAGATTTAGACAACGTATTCTTAAATTCTTACTTCTAACAGGGTTGCATTAAATGTTGGTCAAATGTGGTACTCAATAATGACTTGCAAAAGTAAGATCTCACGATGAAAATTGACAACATTGTCACAATACTGCTGACTTGTAATCGGCAGGCTGCAGTAGCTTAGGCTCTTGTTCGTTATATTAACTTAAAATTTTCTGTAAGCCCTAAGAAAAATTGACCAAGAAACCACGCCCCTTCTCCTGCCTTTCATACAAATTACCAATTTAAACCGTATATTATTAGTTTCATATCTTTCTAGTAAATATACTGAATTCAATCAAGTTTTGCACACATTGAGTGGTTGGTGCAGTGTAGTTCAGGGTACCCTTCCTGGTATCTCCCATACAAATTACAGATTTAACCCATATATTCTTAGCTTCTTACCTTTCCAGTGGTTGTATTGAATTCAGTCAAATTTGGCACACGTTATACGTTTGAAAAAGTAAGTTGTGGGAATGAAAACGGTCTGTTCTGGCAATTAAATTTTTACATTTCTGGCGATTACATAGCATTACAATACTTCGTAAAATTAAAAAAAACTACCCACGCCCTCTCCAACAAGTCAAATTTGAATTATATAATTTTACCCTCATATTCATAGATTTATATCTTTCATTATTATAATATAGCTAACTTAGTTCTACGAATGAAAACGGCAGAGTATTTCTTAAAGGATCTAGCGATTTCCCACGTCCCTAGTGATAGTATATAACTAGAAGGCGTGTCTGGTACGCCCAATTTTTGGACAAAGGGTCAACTCAATGTCTTCTGAAATCTGGACCGTAAGTAGGCAAAATACATATAGATTTATTAGGGAAAGTATTATGTGCAAAGAGGTTTGAAACTATAGACATTTGATAGCAGTTACATACTGGAAGGATCATTAACTTTTTGAGGTAAGGTACAGCAAAAAAAGGAAACATTTTCACTATAAAAATGAGCACATTCTGTATGTTATGTATGAGAAGGGGACGTTTTTTAACACATATCAATAGGATACAATGCTATGGCCCGCGGACAACAAATTGATTCAGTAGGAAAAAATTGAATCATACAACGGCTAACATCATATGTTGGAAAATTATAGACGTTCACTCTTTTTCAAGCATTAAGGAGTGGTCAGTAAAATTCGGTCTGGCGGTCAACGACAAAATCAAATTATTCTTGAACGCGATAACATCTGTAACTTTGCTGTGGTTGATGGCTTCATTAATCTCGGCTCCGCCCTAAATAAAACTAACGACGTATCGTTTTGGATAGCCCAGCACATGTATTCCATCGTCGATAATTAGCTTAATTCCTTTACTTGTGTTGCCATCCTAAACTAATAACTTATAGAAGCGTCATTTTCATTAACTTAGCAAACTCTGCGTACTCGTAGATGGCACCAGACTTCCAAAACTATCGCTACAGAAATGGAGCCCTGTTTCATAACATTGTCTTAAACCTTTTGACGGACATGTCTTTATCCTCACCCTCTTATTCTTCACACACTGCTCCCGCTTAAAAATTCGAAATGTCTCTCTTCTCCATACAATTGACTGCATCGTTGCCTTATATATAATATGATACCCTTCAGCATACGAAGAATGGTCTGAGCGCATAATGGTCGCCATTGACAGGTACTGACACACCGTACCACGATTCGTGCGCCAGCCTGTGTATTATTCATAATTGTAGTTGTAGTAGTAATTGTCCAAAATATTTTATAATCATGAACTTTTATACGAAATGCTCACATCATTCATATGTTTTTCTGAACAAAATGTAATGATCTACTACTTAACAAATCGTTTCAAAAAAAAGTGTATTATCTTGTTAGTAATCATATGCTTCCTACAGCTTTGAATATCTTCATGAATTGTATGGAAATCTTTATAGCCAAGTACGGCGCGCAGTATGTTCTCACTGTATTCAGTAACATCAGATTTAAGGTAGGCTGTGGCTATCTCGATGCATGCAGTTTTACGATATTTAACTTTATTTCTATTGTGTCTCAGTCTTGTGCGTACAGCCAAATAGTGAAACGATTCTTTGTTAGCATCACGGATCATGAGTACACCAATGGTATTAAAAATAAGACCTTCATGTATGGTCACGTTATCAATTTGGTTTCTGGTGTTAAAATCAGTAGCTAGCCAAGTCGTCCTGTCGATATATCCAGCTAAAAAAGGGGATTCCACTTACTAACATATTATAAGCAGTGTCAAAAACAAAAAACCTTTTTGAATCCATTTTCGAATTTGCTGCTATATTGACCGATTTTCCGTTTGTTATTCTAAGAATATCTTTCGTTGTTATTTTGGCGTTAAAATCTGCCGGATCAATTTTAATGTCGCGCACTGGGCAACGGCTATATGCTTCATTTAGACTCTCATAAAATATATGTTTGCACAGCAGACAAAAATTGCCTCGCCTTGATGCAGATTGTGGTTATTCACCAATCAGATGGAGGCATCTTCTCTGTATTCAGTTCGGATTATCAAAGTGCATATCCTTAAATTAGGGTCCTTACATTGACTTTTCACGCTGTATAGATGAATCAAAACGTCTCAGAACGAAAGATCTTCAACAGCGATGGGCGAAGCAGAGTAGGAGGCATCAAAACTCCGTTGGATGGGCTAGACTGCTGAAATACTGATGAAACTAAGTGTGACGAATTGGAGAATAAGTGCTCGGAACTCTTTTCTACTTGTGCCGCATAATGAATACAAATTTCTATTCGAGTAATAAAGAAATATTAATATTTCAGCTAACTTGAAATAATTGTTTATGTAACGGCTTATAAAGAACACATCTCGTACCTGCAACCACGGTGGAATGGTACAGGGTGACCGTCGAGAAGGTATACTACTTTATTTTGCCACCATTTTGGTAACCATTGTTCTTGACAGTTCATATTTGGCAGTCGTGAAGTAGAGACGTGGCAAATTTATTATGAAAAAATATCCGATAAACCAACGTGTTTTAATCGCTAAAACATTTTATCAAAATCAATCAGCGATTACTGTGACGATGAGAAAGTTACGTTAAAGTTAACCGTTTCATGATTATTTTCGAACATTTCTTGACGACTAACTGTGTTTTGTAGTGATCGAAACTTTTCGCTGTTTCCTAAAAACCTATCGAGAAATTTTGCATCCGAAACTGAGCGACGATAAATGCTTTTGCTGTCCATTTGAAACAAATCTTCTCTATAGTTCTCTTGCATACTCGTATCGTTTCGCTTTTGGTTAATATTAAGCACAAAATCGTTTATCATTTGCAATATGAAAATTGAATACTTTTAGGATTGTTTTGAAAATGCGGTAAACTCAAACACCAGGGTTATACCTATATAGTATTGTATATGCCTAAACGTACGTAATGAAATTTTTTTTTTTAGTTTATTTTCTTTTTTCGCTAATTGCAGTAAAACGTTGAATAACAGACAACTTATTTTATTTTTAAATTATTAAGTGGTCGGTCGTTTTATAAATTTTCTAAGCTGTAATAATTAATTCGAGTGCATTTTCCACAGATAAAAAACGTGAAAATATATAATAAACTAGCCCACCCGGCAAACGTTGCTTTGCCTTATAATTTTAGCAGGATCAGAAATAATTGCTTTTTAATTTGTGGTTTGTATAGGAGGTACCACTCCCCATTGTCCAATCCCGCCCATATTTGCAGCAGCACTTAAGATATGTACACCAAACCGATGTACCAAATTTGGTTCAAATACCGTAAACAGGAGCAGAAATATTGGATATTTAATTTATGGTTTATATGGGAGGTACCACTCCCCATTGTCCAATCCCGCCCATATTTGCAGTAGCACTTAAGATATGTACACCAAACCTACGCACCAAATTTTGTTCAAATACCGTAAGCAGGAGCAGAAAAAATTGTTTTTTAATTTTTTGTTTGTGTGGGAGGTACCACGCTCCTTTGTCCAATTGGACCGAATTGTAAATCTAAACCATCCCGGGCACCACCCAGACGCATATACAAAAATTTATGCAAAGCGGTCAAGGCGTTTAGGAGGAGTTCACTGACAACGCCCGTACAGTAGAATTATTATATAAAGAATATTTTTTTTTGGATAAAAAAATTGCAATACCATTTGTACGCAGTAGATTGTGAAAATCAAGTCTAGATAATATTATACAGAATTTTAACCTAAACACATTCTAAAATATTGAAATATACGATATATTCAATGTTTCAGTGAAAGATTTCAAAATCATTTTCCTTAAATAACTTTTTATTAATACTAATCAAAATGCGAAATATTGGTGCACGTACATATCTTCCAACCGGTTTTGCCAAAACCAGCAAAATTTTGCAAATATCATGCATTTGGTCATCTAAGATTTGAGGATGTAAATAGGCGACATTGCCAAATTTTGGTCAAAGCTGTAACTTTGAGAATCGATTATTATTGGCATGGTTATGAACAGACATTGTCTATTTTTAGAAGGTTTACAATTGGCCTAAATAAAGTATTAGTGACAACTTCTGCAGAATTTTATCCATGACTTTTAGGTTCATGAACAGATTTCTGCTTAAAGGACTACAAGTACATGGCCAGATATAAAGACAGAGATATGGGATGGACTCGGAAAATAATTCTGGATCCGTTGGCACAAATATGTTTCGTCTGTCACTTAACACTGTATTCAAAAAGTTCGATTTGTTTTCAATTCAAGTTACGTAGATATATCACATCTTAAAAATATTTCAAAGTTAATAGAATTGTGAGAAATATCCTTACCAAACTTAGCATCACAACTGCCATTGCTTTTTGAACTATGTTTGTTTTTATACGACGTAAATAGTCCTTTCGGCGATTTTTACAATATGCAATATTGTTGAGCAAAGAAGTTGCATTCAATTTTGTTTAAGAAACGAAGTTTCTGCTGTGGAAATATTTAGCATGTTTAGGCCTTCGGTAAACAGACTATGTTGAAAATAAATGTGAAGAAGCGGCATAAATAATTCAAAAAGGACAAGAACAAGTTCAATATGAGGAGCGGTTTGAACGACCGTCAATGTGCACCGATTGAAGTTACATCAAAAAATCAATCAAAGGGATAATTTAACTTTATCATTTGACCAAACATTGAGTGAGCTTTTCGCAAAAAATTCAACTAATAGCGCTCCACAACCACCATATTCGCCCAAAACCTGTGCCTTCTATTATACGTTTACTGTGGTGCTTTACTAACTGCAATTATGAAGAGAAAAAAATTGGCATTGTTGATATCCTTAACTCCTGCGTCATAAAAGTTTATCTTTTTATGTATTCTCAACGTCTGTCATTATTTCATATTTCAGAAACCCTTCTTCTCTCGCAGCATAAAACTTTTCTTAAACAGAAATATTGTTTCGAGTCGACTGAACGGATTAAATGGGAATCGCAGCGTTCTCTAAGGACCAGCATTTAAAAAACTTTGGTATAAGTGTATTGTGCCCAGAGGGTGGAATATATTGGAATGATTAAACAAAGATTTTTCGAGAAAACCAAAAACTGTAGTACGCATAAAGTGTAGTAAAATTAAATCCGTTCTTTTTTTTTGTTCCACGATTCAATTTAGATCAAATATGCACCGTTTTGTTCGATAACTTGTTGTCATTTCAAAGGTAATTTCATTACGCTCTTCTCATAGAAATCCTTGCCCGTATTGCCAAAAAACTGGGGTAGTTGATTTTCACAAGCTTCTTTTGGGACAAATTTTTCACCAACAAATTCATTCACCGTAGAGAGGAAATAAAAGACGAATGTATAAGAATCTCCCCACCAAGGTCACAGAGCTTCTGGCTAATCACTAACGTTGTTTGTGGCCTGAGGTTGTTCCGATGGAACACAATTCCTTCTTTAATGGACAAAGCTGAGCGATAGTATGAGGCAATTGCTTCTTCTCGACAGTCAAATTATTGCTAGTCCAGGCCCTCGAATTAAGAGATTGAGCGTAGACGCGCACCTCATAATAGATGATTCCCTGTCATTCCCATCGCAGACCACACCGTTTTCGGCTGATATTGTTGTAAGTGAAGCATTTTTCACTCTGCACCGATTCACAGGTGGAAATTTAATCCATAATATTTTGTTGTGTTAACTCATAAGGCATCCATATATTTACTTTTTATATTCCGCCTTACTCAAGTGGTTTCACAAGATTTATTTTGTGCAATATTTAGCTGCTGGGCAATCGAAACAGTGCTTACATAACGATCGGATTTGAGGATTTCCATTATTCCATCGATATTTTCGTTGATATGCCCTTCAGATCTTGGTGCATTTTCCAAAATTACGCGTGATTCACTGTAATAGTATCAGCACCGTAAACATTATTCACATTTTCAGCCGGCTGGCTTGCGTTTTCACCTTTATCGCAGAAAACTATTTAAAAATATGGTGTATTTTCTCTTCGCTGTGTCAATCTTTGAGACGTTCGCTCGAATACCATTGAATCAAGCAATCACAAAACTGCCTGAGTAATTTCAGGAATACGAAACAGTATCTTTTTAAAGCCATCTAGCATATTTTGATCGCACTTATACAACGCGAGGTACAGACTACTAAGACCACCTATCGGAAAAATAATGAATTACTTTATAGTATACCTTTTACATTTCTTAGCATTACAATGAACAGCACTAAAATAATATACTCGCTGCAAAAATAAATTAAATTAAAAAAAATATATATATGTTTTTTGAGAGTACACACAAGTGGAGACGATGCAATTGAGAAATAGTCGGTTCAATTGGTTTTAAATATAAATAAGTGTGGATAAATAAACATTAACATATTTTTTTTGTTGATCAATTAATATTATTCTGTTTAATTATTTATTGTTGGTAAACGTAATAGTGGACATTTTTGAAGATTTAAATAGAAGAGTGTTTATTAGAAATACAATTCAATTGAGGTTGTAATATAAGGAACTTAAAAAAATTATATGTATGTAAATACGTACAGACACACATGCATATACGAATACAATGTAATATGTCTTCTATATATATCGAGGCCTGATCGTTATTATCTACCTGAGTTATTGACACAATTCAAAAATTTGTTAATTTAACATTTTGGACGGTGGCAGCCTCCACGGTATTTGACTTCTTATTCGTTAATGAGGCATTAATGACACCTTTATATATGTCTATGACGGCTGTTATTATGAGTACATCAAAGATATTTTTATACGTAATACTATTTGTTCCATTCTCTACATGCTAACCTAAATTATAGACGAAACATAAATTATTAAAATGAGTCGAGTCGTCTCGTATCTTCTCTGCCATGAGAACAATTGCAATGAAAATCGTAGACAATCAGGCAGGCAGACAGACAGACAGATACTAATGAAAATGAAATGGAATTATGATAAAACAAAAGACTAATCAAAGTTACTACAAATGTCAAATTATGGAAATTTTCGAATTGCAGCAACAATCCAACTTCAAACGCTCAGACGTTCGTTGGTTCGTTCGTTCACTGCGATTGCAGATGGCAAGAAGTGGTGGCTGGCTGTGACAACGATGAGATGGATGGATGATCATATTAGACCCACACAATGGGATGACCAGACAACACTGAACGAGCGATGGAAGAATCGTTTCAATTTGAACACCAAATACAGCAGGATGGCAAAAATGCAATAGAGAGTGAAAACGCCAGCAAATGTTAGAAGGCCGCGGCTGGGCACAGTCCAATCCAACAGCGGATATACGTAATGATTGCCGTTGCTGCAAAGGAGGGTGATGCACACAGAGAGGGAAGAACAATTTCATTACGATCACAAGCTATGGCAGCAGATAAAACAAACTTACTCATCGGTGCCACCGCAGAAGAAGTAAATCACAGTGAATAGACAGAATATTATGGGCAGCAACATGGCATACAAGGTGTGCGCCAGACGCAGCGGAAATCCAACAACCAGAAAGTCCACCAGCATGAATACCGAATTGAGGCAGTGCGTTACAAAACTCATTACGGGAAAGCGATTTGGCTTATCTGTAATAAAAAGAAAAAAAAATGTACAAATGGAATTTGAATGAAGAGAATAAAAAGGAAATTAAGCTGCTGTCGCACCACTGCGATTCCTCTGCAACAAACAATTGAAGCCGTAAGAGATATAGAATAACAAGTACGGAAATTGCAGCCAGGTAAACTGACTTACATAAGTATACCTTCTCCAAATGCCTTTTGTATTGGTTCTACTGTCCATTCTCATACCTAGCTTATCCAATGCTTTATGTGTGCTAAATTTGACAGAATTTATTGTAACTACTTGAAATGAATGAAACTAGGAATATTTGTCATATACTCGTTAGGGATTGTTTGAAAAGTTTGTTCGGGTTTCGAAAGAAATTTGTTTACAAAAAATAATTATTTTAATCTATTATATAATCTTCTCCTTTTTTAAATACCCCTCTCCTCTAGCTTTTTAATTCCTCTCTCATAAAACTCGCGTGGTTTTTCTGAAAAAAAAAACGTTCAATTCGATTTTTCACTTACTGGTCGTTATGGAAATTCAAATCATTCAAGTGGTTGCTCAGGTTGTGAAGTAGGTGATAGCCGACGGTTCGAGATGTTGGGAGTACGGTGGGTGAGGTAAAACTACTCACCCAAGCTATGACAGATTTTGATGGGTCCGCAAGGCAGTGCGAGGCCTCGGTGAGGCAATGTGAGGTACCCACACATCGAGATTGCTCACAAATCCGAGCTCTTTTATGATCCCGTGAACGGTTGAGACCGATTTTTTGATTATTGCAGCTATTTTCCTAACTGTTGCAGGGAATTAATAATAATTAAATTTCTCACCTAGTCGGAAACAATTTTTCTCTGGTTGTCCTAATCTGGGAGCGCCCGTTACGGAGATGTCGCCCGTAGAAAACCTTTTAAATCATTCCAAGCAAGTTCTTTCATTTGGTCCATTTTCTTCATAAACAGACTTTATTTGTAGGCTGGCTTCAGCAGCCATTTTCTTCCTTTTCGGAAATAATACAGCATAGTATGCATAAAATGCTTTTTTCGCTAATTTTTTCCACTTTTTAAAAGTTTTTTTTTAAAAACGCTATAACTACTCACGACTAGAACGAGAACACAAGTAAACAGTAGTAAACAATTTAGAGAAAGGATGGGAGGAAGTTATGATTGGTGTTTGAATGAACTTTACGTCATGAGAAGTGATGTATGGTGAACTAACGAATTACCTGATTTTGTTACGAATTGGTTTGACAAGCGCTAAACATGAACACATGTGGTCAAAATAATAAGTACACCCTATATATATATATATATTTAAAGGCTCGAACACGAAAATGTATTTGAAATAAAATAGAAAACAAATACTATTTTCTTTTGTTATAACATTAAAAATAAAATAAATACTAAGAGAATAACAAAAAACAAAAATTAAATTCAGTATTTTTCGAAAAGTAAGAAATTAATTAAAAAACATTGAATAAAATAATAAGTACATTTAATTAAAATAAGCAAAAAAGTAAAAAAAAATCGAGCTTTTTCTACTAAATTGGCTGAGTTTCGTTAAAAGCCGGTGTATCCACCTTTATTTTCAATTATTTTGTGGACTCTTTTTGGCATGCTGGCAATAAGCTTCCTGCAGGTTTCTACTGGTATTTAATGCCAAGTTTTTTTGAACAAAATTCCATAACTGACCCTTATTTTTAAGAAACTCTTTTCCATTTCTTTCTCAACTCTCCCCAAAGATTTTCGATTGGATTTAAGTCCGGAGATTGGCATGGCCAGCCAAGAAGGGCAAAATAAAGTATGCTATAAAAGTGTACTTTAGATCGTTATCCTGCTAGAATGTCTGTCTAAGAGTCATACTTCCCACAGCATAGTTCAACATCGTATTTTCAAAGACATCTTTGTAGTGGAACCTGGTCATAGTGTCGGTATTTCGTTGTATCGGGTGTAATGAATGAATTCAGCTTAATAAAAATCTTCACAACATATTACAGTGAAGTGAAATCTCCGCTTGTTGTCATTAAGTACATTTTAATGTACTCCTCTCATCTCTTTCACGTATGTGCGAGAAACTCTTCTCAAATAGAAATAAATTTATAAGGTAAAATTTGAACAGAGAGTTGAAGCCGAGTATCCACTTGCTCATACAAATCGACTAAGGAGTTTCCCACCTTACAAGCCAAGCTTTAAGTAGCTTAGCGGGTAAGTGTTCGCCTTCAAACCGGACAAGCCCTGGTTCGAATCCCACTCAATGTAGAACTTTTTTTTTTATTTTTTAATTTTTTATGTTACAATTTTGTATGCCAAAAGTAACGAGATATGAACATATATATATATATATATATATATATATATATATATATATATATACATATCTATATATATATAGAACGTATGTATATATAGATATATATATATATATACTCTTATATATGGAGATATATGAAAAGGGGAAATTACGATAAATTCTATTTATAGAAGGAGGAGAACATGAGCTTGTTTCAATTCCGGATCAAAATATTAGTGGTGAATAGTGGATATGGTAACGGTCGCATTTCTATGTTAAGTTCTTAACAGTTCTGATCGTCAAGAATAGCTTTGTTTTTTTCTTTTGCAATAAGGCAGTCAAAGTGAACGCAAGTCATATAAAGAAAGTCATAACGTTTAGTGACAAGTTTTTTTTTTTTGGCTTTTCGAAGTAAGTACAGTTGTACATTATTATAACGTGCCAACCAAATTTTTATTACCGTTTCAAGGAAGGCGGAAATTAACCTGCAAATTTGTGCACCTGTGAATTGTGAATTCATCTAATTTCATTTTTTTTGATCCACGGAAAGAGATTATAATCCAATAAATTCTTGGTCGGTTATCCAATTTTGTGACGGAATCGTAGAAACATATATACCAAGGCCTGGGAATGAAGCCAATAATAAATTGAAGACGTAAATTACGTAACCATTGCTTCAATATTTGTCCAGTGGCATAATACCAACGTAGCAATCAGCCATTATCTCCAGTGGATGGCCTCATACTGTTGTGTGTTCAATATTATCAATTTGTTTGCAATCTTTTCCTAAATCTTGTGGCATAAAAGTGGAAACGACCGGACTACTCATCAGACTTAGCCAGTAATTCATTTGGAAACAATTTGCACTACCATACCATATTTCCATTTACGCCATTGATGGTCCGCTGAACTATTACGGCCAGATTTTCATTCTTTGCTATTCGGCCCAAAGAACATCACCCTCTTATTAACTTAC